>MU227363.1:388243-405365 GCA_018584345.1 Thuja plicata
AAATGCTTAAAGGTGCTTGTGTGCTAAGTAGGTCTCCTTGCCTTGTAATTATTACCAATATATATATGAGGGAAATTGTCATTAGTATGATGTCTCATTAATGTCATTTGGTCATCTTGGAGATGACAAAAATCCACACGGGTTAAATCTTACCGGAAAAAAGCTAATTAAAAATTGCTTATGAAATCCTCTACCTACTTAACTTAAATACATGAATGAGCTGTTATTGATTAATACCACATTGGTGTGTGAGGCAAGGGTGAATCATAAGACATTCAATGATCCAAAAGCTGTGTCAATGGGGAAAGAGGCTACTGGTAAAAAAACCAAAGTGCAATATTGATAGGAAATTTAGTCATTTGATGGTGTTCTAAGTTGTTTCTCATTCTATGCAAAGATTATATTATCTATGCAGTTTCTCAGTCCTTTTGTTGACTGTTCCTGGTAGTTCTGTGTACAAACAACAAGTTGGTTTGAAGTACCAATGGTTAATTTATTTTCTATTCCTCCTCCCTACTAACAAATGGTCAAATGGTCAATGGGTAATGCAATGAAATGTTTGACTGAGTGCCTCATAGTATCCAAGATCGACATTCATTGCAACCAAATAATAGGTGAGTCAAAATCCAAATCAACATCTATGCAGATGCTAGGTTTGTGATGATTCATTTTCTAGGTTTGTCACGCAAAATCCATATGCAATTTATTCATCTCATACGAAACAAAGAAACCCTAATTGGGTTACTCAAATTGAAAACTAACAGCACTTCATAACCCATATTGTTGCAAATTGACAAATAGTTTAATGTCAGATAAACACAATACAAATAGAATGAGAACACATGTAAGTCTATAAACTGTTCATCGATACCAACCTAATTTTGTGTAAGTCTGAAACAAGTCTGCCTTCCATTTGATCACACATAGATGGTGTTGGTTCAATCACTTCAACACATATGTGTGTGCCTTCTATTCGTGCCCTCCTTCAACTCTTCTTTGCTGCATAATCACAATGACTTGAAATGAAACCTTTTTTTTTTATGTTATATTGATCGTGTTTGTCGCAATTACGACAAAATATCCCATTTGTCGTAATTCCGACCAACATGGGAATGGATTAAAAAAAAATCAAAGTACCAAGTAAAACAAATCTAATGCATGGTGGGAAATTTAGGTCAAAATTTAGGGTTAAATGTACTAGTGTTTGGGTCACTTAGAGGCTTCCAGTTTCCCACTTTGCATAACCTTCCTTCCATAGGAGTTCTCTTTTCAAAATTAGATATCATTTCTTTTTTGATTTCATTTTCAATCTCTTCCTTACTCCTTGTAGGTTTCTCATTATGTTTTTGTTGGCACTTTTCTTTAAATTCATTTATGTGGGTTCTCCATTAAAACTGTAAGAATTCCCTAGCCTTGACAAAATTGTCATCAGAAAGAAATTCATTGCTAGCCTGTTGATTCAAGGGGTCTAGTTCCTTTCCAGCATATTTTGCAATAGTCAGATCTAGTGAAGCATGCTTTGGAACTTTAGGCACCCCTTCTTGTAGTTCTTGGGCTATGACAAATATTTGTCCAGCATCTCCCATTTGTAGAAACTATTCTACTACTGCTTTCTCATCAATACAGAGTGGAGATTGGGAAGGAGAATATACATTTTCCTATTGTTGTTTCTCTTCTCCTTCTATTATTTGCCTTTTGGGGGATGGCAGTGATTGAGTATGTGGGTCTAATGGCCTCTTCCCCCTTTGGATCCAGGGTCTTCTTAGCTTGTGGCAAGACTATACTATACCCTCTTCTTTGGTAAACCACATATTTCCCTGGGGGAATATTCCTGGTAGGAGCTATCCTTCTCATGATTGCCTTATCCCTCTCTAGATTTATTTGTAAAATGTTGGCCCTTTTCTGATTTAGTGCCTACATGATATCCTCAAACATCTCCATTAAAGATTCTATCTTTTTAGCCCAAGGATGAAAATCCTTTAATGGGTCATACAACTTATCAAAATGTTGCACAACATCTAGGATCTTTTTGTATGCTAGCCATTTCTCCCTTTTTATCTCCTTTTCTATCCAATCAAACTCATTTATTATTATGTCCTCAAGGAAATTGAATTGGTGGTTCAGCACCAGGCATTTTGTTTTTTCTTTGAACATATCTTTAATGAAAGCTTCAGGGTCAACACATATTCATACTATAGTACTCAGATGGTAAGGGGCCATACATGTATCTAGGTGTTTCCACCCCCCCTTTGTAATAATAAACTGATGGGCTGCTGTGATTCTAGGAAAAATAGTTCCTTTTCCTCTTCTTATCAATGCTTCCTCCTACAGACCTCCAATCTGTCTTATTATTTCTTCCAATCCTAACTTGACAGGTTCTCTGTAGGTTAATATATCATTGATTCCCTTGAAACCATAAACTCTAAAAACTGTTGACACTGGGTAGAGAATGACATCTCCCCAATTATGCACTATTTTCAATTGTAGACTATATTCTTTAGGTCTCAATAATTACAAAAGTGTCTAAGGCATTCTGGAATCATCATTCAACAAGAATACCCTAATCCTAGCAGGAAAACATCTATCAAAATTTATGCATCTTTCCTCCTTGTTGTCCCATGACATGTCTGCATTCCACAGCTGTACTGGCACATCTTCATCATCTTTGACCTTTGTCAATTCCGTCTCTTTTTCAAAATAATCTTCCCCTTTGTATAGGAACATGTGCATCAGGAGGGAATACCATGTGAAATATCTAGTCACCTTGCTGTTCTGGATGCCTATCAATCATTCATGTATCAAGTCTGCAAGATATGGAGTGAAATAAAAAATTATGGCCAAATTGGGGTGCAACATTTGTACCATCATGAACATATAGTGGATGGGAATTTCCTTCTCTTCATCATATCCACAGATCTGACATAAAGCTCTATATACTCCTATGGCCTTTGGGGTGAAATAGTCTAACTTGAAAGGTTCCTTGGTTCTTGGCCCTACCATGATCAAATCTCCAATTTTTTTGAAATATTCTTTTAATGGTCCATTTCTCAGATAATCCCTTTGTGCTTGATACACTTCTGTGAATTCTTTGAAATCAATTTTATCCATTTGGGTATCCTCTTCACTCAACTTGAATACTTTCCTGATTTCTTTTGCAATTATGTTGACCATGATCTATCCATTCTTATCCCTAACTACCTTGGATATCTTGTCATACATGTCTTCTATTTGCATAAGCATATCAATATACATAAAAACCCCAGGCACTACTAACTTGCCCACATCAAATTTCCATACATTGGTATTAGGAGAAAAAGCATTTCTCTGGCCAAAAAGTACTCTGAATAAAGGCAAACCAATCATTCTTTTATTTTCATCCCGAGCCCATTATCCCAGATCATACAAACCCTCACCAATTTTCAAACGTGGACTCTTAGGGACCAGTTCTTTGATTTTTTTTGAATCATTTGTCGACCTAGTTAATTATTGTAGTAGGTCATCACATACATTTCTATCTTGATAATTCATGTGGCCCTTGAACACTCTCCTAGGCGACATCTTGAATTTAAGGTCTTTATAATCTAATGATTTAACAAATTTTGGATAGAATATAGTAACTACAAGCCTTAATAATTCTTCAGATTTTAGAATTCAGACAAAACTTGCACCAGAAAATTACCCGTTCTACAAACAACCTGGGATTTAAAATGTGATCACTGCAAATTTCTTTTGCTCCATAAATTTGACAATTATGATAATCAAGAGTTGAATGATCGAATACATATCATTCCCGTCACTTTTGAGTATTAAATTCTTACTGTGGAAAGCACACGCTCACCATTACTTCACCTGAGTTCAAACTCTTGCGGCTAATAGTTCATAATCACTAAAATAACTCCATTGAATTATGACTATCGATCCTGACATCTCTTCTTTGCATTGGACAACTCACAACAAATGTTTTACAACATTCATCTTCATAGACACGTGTCATCACGTCGCAATCCCTCAAAACTTAACCTTCAGTCACTTTCCATCTAAGGCTTTACGTACACCGTTGGATCTTTCTGATGATGCTAACCCTTTATCTTACTTAACACTGATAGAGGGTCCCAACACTTAGGACACTCGTCACCATGACGTGTTCCCTTGATGAGTAAAGGTTGATCACTTTATCCTTTAGTCTTTATACTATTCGTCTGATCGTGTATGATCTTTACTATCTTTAACACATCTTTATGACCCAGAAATTTGATCTCCTGGGACATGTGGAAACACATCGCAATGCCTTAATGGGTAAAATCATCTCATCTTTTATTGGACGTTTTGTGCCAACCATCAAATCTTTCTTAATGTGTCATACCTTTATTTGACTAGATTTACATTAACCGGAGTCTTCAACTTGCCTGGATGGACACGCATCACATCAACGCAATCCCTTAAAGGTTATCCTTTTGTCATGTTATCATTGCGGGTTAACGCCAGCCGTCAAATATTTTTGGAGATGCTGTGTACTTAATGAATTTATGATTACCCCGTTGGACCCACTGGACACCATGTGGCAGCACGACACAATCCCTCAATGGCTATTGTGTGTGCATATTCATCATAATCCTTCGCACCAATTGTTGGATCAAATATGATATATACTTGATTTAACTTCATCTGCTCATTCATGTTTGGGCCCACTGAGGACACGCATCACTACAGGGTGATCCCTTGAAGTTAACTTACCCGCATCTTTGGTATGAAGGTAATTCATGAGCCATTGGATGAAAAAGCATATACAAATATCCTTTGATTTGTATCTCCAAGGTATTTGGTCCTACCAAAGACACGTGGCACAATGACACATTGCCTTGAAGCCTAAATTGTGATCATCTTCTCATTGCGGGAATGCGCGAGCTGTTGGATGAAAACACATTAGCTCAACAGATAACAATTTAATAAATCTTGTGGACTTTGAACTTAGGAAATAATAAAAGACCACAACGTTAGGATACTCACATACTTAATGAATGTGAACATATTTTCAAAAGGACACATGCAAGAAATGAGTTAAGTTGCAAAAAGTAACACAAAATTAGAAACCATTGTGACGCATAAGGTTTTAGGACCAAATTTTACACTCAGAAACATGACAACAAGTATTTCAAAGATTTATACAAGACCCTATTTCAAATACAGACCATGGATCCATTGCTTGAATTTTTTTTTAAACAGACCTACTAGACCATAGTATCTTCTTCATCATCGTCATCATCAACACTTAGTATAAGTTTTCTCCTTGATCACCTCAAGGTGACAATAGGAGTAGTGCCTTTTACCTTTTTCTATTTAGGTGTTGTCTTCCTTTTCTTCTGTGGAGGTTTAATATCAATTTCTTCCTTTTCAGATTCAACAACCTCTATCTTAACTATATCCTCTATTTTAACTGTGTCCTCTTTACTCTCAGAGATGGTAGGAGAGTCGGAGGTCTTTCCATACTTCTTCTTGAATGTAACAAGTCTCTTCCTTCCTCTTTCAATATCTTAGGAATCTCAATCTCCAAAGATATCCTACTCTTTGCTTCCTCATATGTTCCAAAGTAAGGTTCCTTTGGATTGACAGGTTCATTCACAAGAGCCTCTATGATATCATTTATGTCATCATTGTTAACATCATATGGCATGGATTTTACCCATGCAACCCTAGGCTTTACTGCTTGTATATAAACCTTATCACAATCAATTAGAAAACAGTTTTCATCTTTGTACTTCTCAACTACTTGTTTGGGAATTCTATATCTACTCTACATCTTCTATTTGAAACTCTCAAAGTATCCATCCATAATGCTATCAAAATTATGTCCCATCTCAGCTATGAATTCATTAATTTGATGGATAATTGGTTTATCCTTCTTCCATGCTACTATTACTTTGGAAGGAAAGAACTTCTCAACATAAAAGAATATGTAGATTAGAAGAGAACCAAACTTACATAAATTGGTTGTGGATACTTAGATGCTCTCCATATTCTTTCTCAACTGAGTGAGTTGCAATTCTGCTATGTTGAAAACCAGATTATTCTTTACTACTTTGTATGCTAGGTCAACAGCTTCACATGCAACATTGTTTGGTCTTCTCGAGTTGTATATCTTATGGGCTATGAAATGAATGCCAAATTTAAACTCCATATCAGTTACTTTGTTAAGTCTCATGCCTCTTCCGTCCCACTTGGCAAGAGTTAACTCAACTAGTTCATCCCTAGTTAGGGTTTTGGTATCTTTTGGCTAGCACAGGGAACCCGGTGACACGGTGAATTATCTACTTAGTGATCTTCACAGGATGTTCCAACCATAGTTTCATGTCATGGAAACGACAAAGAACATATCCCATCCATTTTTTTTGGAAGTCCCTCAGCATGAGCATGATGTGTGTCAAACCCTTGGTTTTGAGGTGCTTATGCTTGGGCTTCAAGCTCCCGTTGGTACATAATTTATCATATGCTTGATTCATCTCACTGGTTACAAGCTCCTGTATGTTACAGTGATAGAAGCTATGAATGTCATTAACCAGTAACACTTTTGGAGGAATTAGGGAATGAGCTCCCATTGGGTCTATCTCCTTTGTAACTTATCAATGAAAATTGAACACCGAAGGATCACAAATTGCATTCCTTACTGTGTGTGTTAATTTGTGCACATGTTATCTGCAACATGACACTTCAATAGATCATTATATTAGTGAAAAAGAATAAAAGAAAGGGTTTCAAACTAAACACTAAAACCGATCTATTACTTCCTGTCTAGGAGGAGTTTGAAGAATGCCATAAGCATGCCCTCAGATTATGCACAAATTAGTGACATATACAACCTAAGAATGGAAGATTTGAATGAAAACTAATATAAATGATTAAGAAATATGCATATTCGTTCTAAAAATGAAGATAAAAACAATGCATAATGGAAAAGCTAAAATGCAATATGGATTTCACAATTATCTCAACAACATAACAATGCTTTCAACTCTGAAAATTAAGGGCCATTTGAGCTCAAAAACTCATCCTATTTATAGAAGAAATGTGGAGAGAGAGAGAGGGGACAAGGCCATTAATGGAGGTGTAAAAACCTTAATGGTGGTGTAAGAGGCATTAATGGTGAAATGAATTAATGAGGCATGGTGGAAGGCATATGCATTAAATGCAAGCATTTAAGAGGCATGGTAAGGGTTTAAGAAGTATGGGTGATGGTTTAGGGTCAAGCTTGAGAAGTTTGACTTTTGGGAGTGGGTTGGATTCCTAATCACAGATTTAGGAATTCTACATCATTAGGAAGTGGGATAGGATAGGATTAAGATTAGGATTAGGCTTAGCATGGGGGGAATAGGTTGGGATGGGTTTGAACCTAGGGTTAAGGTAGTTGAGGTAGGTTAGGTTAGAGGTAATATTAATGAAATGAATTATAATTAATATATAAATTAAAAAATAGGGAAATTAAATATTTAAGCTTTTGATTGCTTTTGATAATTAATTAGGACTATAGCCAATTAATTAGATTAATTTAGGCTAGAGGATAGGATTTTGCAAGTGATGAGGTATAATAGGGATTTTATTTAATTCCTTTTAAATTAATTACCTTAGCCATGTTTTGATTTGAAATGATTTGATTGGATTGGCTTAGGTGATTAATAAAATTTAGTGATTAGATCACTTAGGAGATTAAATCTGATTTGAATTATTTATGCTTGTTGATTGAAGATTTGTTTGGACATAATTGGGGGTATGATCACACTTAAGGAAAATAGGGTCTATAGTTAGAGCAGACCAAATTAAGGTGGTTACATTTTCCCCCTTTTGAATTGATGTGCGAGCAACACATTGATTCAAAGAAAGTTTTTGATGTTGACTCCAGAAAGTTTGATAATTTTGCTCATGATCGAATGAAATGTCTAATGAGATCAGTCTCACACTTGATTTAAAATAAACTGATAGAATTGACTTTGAACTTGATCGAACAAAGGTCAATAAACAAAGATCTTAAAGATACCAATTCTGAACTTGGTTGTTGTCCAAAGATTGATAATACTAATTTTGAACTTGGTTTTCATCCAAAAGTCAGTATGAAGCTGTTAGGAGCTTAATATGAATTTAAGAAAAAGTAGACATAGGATATCCAACTTGTGAGAATCAAAGCCTTCAATCCAACAGTTCTGACTTAGTTAAGGAACCATCATGCCTCTAGTTTTTTGATAATGAAGTCATTTTTAATGTTGTTTTGAGCAAGAATTTGACTGATGATAGTGTTATCATGCCCCCTTGGGAATGAAATTGAAGAAAAAATAATAAAATCCCTCTGTTGAAATGATGTATCACTTGCAGGGGTCGGTTAGGTCAAGAAACAATGGAGTAGAAGAAGTGAAGGAAAGGAGGTTTGTTAAGAGTAAACACACAGGTACCAAGTTAATTACATGAAAATGTGAGTGGTGAGACTGATAAAATAATGTCAGACCAAGATTTTTGATGAAATGTGCAAATTTGAGAATATAGAACCTAGAAAATGGATTTTCAGAACAAATGGAGAAATTATGCATTTTCAAGAGCTGTCACAAAATTTTTACTGCATTGTGTAAAATGCCTTAGACACCTTCAATTTGGTTCCTGAATGAAAAAAAAGAGAACATAAATGGAGTTTCAATTGCCTGGGAGGAGTTTCTGAACTCCTAAATAGCTCAAAAAGGAAAATATATAGGCCCAAATGTACTTTTTACCCATTCATTTTCACATTCATCCTTGGTAATTCAGAGACCTCTACAGAGAAGATGGCGATCCTCATGCAAAGGCATCATTTCGAGCTTGATTTTCATGATCAGCGTCCAGCTGACTACCCACCTCTGGTAAGTACCCAAAAATATACCTTTTAAAATTTATAGTTTTCAATTTTATGCATTTTTAGGCTAGTTATAGCCAATTTAGTCCTGTGTCGCATCCGGTCAATCCTGTGTCACTTCCAGTAGTTACCAAAAATCCCACATCGCATCTTGCAAATTCAGGATCGCACCCTGCTATGTCATTTTTGGTTGAATTTGTAATGTTTTTGCACCCTGTAAATCCAGGATGGCATGCAGCAGCCCGTGTTGTGTCCTGTGAAAACAAGATCGTATCCCAGATGCCCTATCACATCCAAGAAATCAGAGATCGCATCCAGTAAAGAGGATAGCACCCCGTAAAAACAAGGTCATTTCTTGTTTTTGACATAGTTACCTTCTTATTTTGACTATTTTTCACTTGCTGATCATGAAAACATTTAGCGGAGAGGTTGTTTGTCTAACCTTTTTAGTTAGATCACTGATTCTGAGCTTTTCTATAATGACTATCTTTTGAACAGTCTCTTTTTGAGGTGGTTTCATTTTGGAGCCCATATCCTGACCGAGTACTCACTTTATTATGATTGTTGACTACAGACAAGCGAGAGCTAGTGGCTCGTGTCAGTTTAGTTGCATTGGGGATTTACCCAACATTAGGGTAAATCGAGGGTTGTTGACTTCTCTAGCTGAGAGATGGCATCTAGAGAACAACACCTTCCACCTCCCTATTGGAGATATGAACATTACACTAGAGGACATGTGGCAAATCCTGAGAGCACCTATGATTGGTCGAGAGGTCCATTTTGATTCTACTTTGGTGACATCTATTGTGACTACCCAATGATTCTTCCAGGATGATAGTATTTCTAATCAATATCTGATGTGGGATTACATGTGTGATCACTATGAGAGTCTTCTTTTATACTTAGCTAGTTTTATTAGAGGCGTCCTTATGCCTGATCGAGGAAATCATAGATTCATGGTCGGATGGCTCGACATGCTTGAGAAGATGGTCGTTGCTGGATGGAGATTTGCATGGGGTAGCTGTATATTGGCTCGCATGTACAAAGAGATTCATGAGATAGTGTACCATCATACCTAGAGCATGACAGTGGGTATCCTAGTCCTTCAGATCTGGGCCTGGGAGCACATCCCAGTGACACGACTCATAATTGATAGGCAGCAGGCAGCAGAGCAGCCCTATGTATATATGTATGCTGGTTTGATTCAACAGCCCTATCTGGGAAAGGTGGAGTACTAGTGCCATGTATTAGATGATGTTACTATAGTGGTATAGCAGCCGTACCTTGATTGTGAGGAGTGGGCATCAGATAGGTGGTAGATGTCATACTTCTTTCAGAGTAGGTACCTCATTGGCAAGACTAGATATATCATTGAGAGATTCTTGGTTACACAGGTGCTGAGGTAGTATGGTCGATTACAGGGCCGATTTTAGGACCTCACTATATATGCACGAATACATGATGAAACGCCACTATCAGGAGAGAAGTTAGGATATGAGACCACACAGAAGGCCATTGTAGATATGGTAGCCGTGCTATGGGAGCTTCGCCTGGATGTAGCTGATGCAAGTTGTTGAGAAGGATACCTGGCAGAGATGAGACAGTACCTAATGCCTCAGTTTATAGATCTAGTAGAGGAGGTTCCTCGAATTCAGGACCCATTAGATTATGATCCTAAGGAGGATCATCGAGACAGAGGCTAGGGAGGATCCCAGAGAGACAAAGGAAGCAGAGGTAGGGATGGAGGTAGACATGGAGGGAGAGATGGAGCCAGAGAGGGGAAGCTCCCTCCTCTAGATGATGGTGATGATGGTAGAGATGACAATGCGGTGCAGTGGGTGGTATTGGAGAGGTGGCTAGTGGCAGTGGCGAGGGTCAGTGCACCCGGTTCAGATTTGTTGCTCCCAGGATTGATCCAGGGCCTTTACTCATAGGACAGCAGTAGAGACAGAGGTAGAAATAGCAGAGGCCATGGGATAGGCCCTCTGGGAAGGATTCTGGTAGGGGTTCTAGTAGGGACAAAGATACCTTATCATAGTGTGAGAAGGAGCAAGAGAAGCTCAGGGCTAGGAGTACTACATTAGAGGTCAGGCTCACGATAGTAGATGCATTGCTGGCTAACAAAGATGCACAACTAGAGAGACTCAGAGCTGAGAGAGATGCACAGTTGGAGAGACTTAGAGAAGAGAGAGATACATAAGCTCATACTACCATTCACCAGGTCTAGAGAGCCACATACTACTATGCTCTATATCATGCAGTGTTGCCAGAGGTTCAGAGAGCTATATCTTTTTCACAATTGGCCTAGGAGTCAGAGGGGGCCATGCCACCACCAGCGACTCCATTTATACCACCTCCTCCTCCAGATCAAGGAGAGGGGGGAAGTCAGACATGATGTACCATTTTTGTACCAATTTTGTAAGATCATATTGTATATCTGGATCCTTGTGGGACCATTATTTTGTACCATTGATACTGTATACATGTATATTTGATTCGTACTGATTCTCTGATACTCTTTTTGTAGATAGTTCCATATTTTTGAGTTGTTCCATGTTTTGATATATATATCTGATGTAGCCATTCCTGATTCTAACATGTTCATGGGTTCTTTTTTCTTTTGATAGATATTGATGCACACATGATGTATGTTTATCTTGGTCTCATGATGAGTTAGATTAGATGATGACATCATTTATGCTTATGTGATTCATTACTGATATAAATGTGTTTCAAATGATGTTATGTGAATATGCAAATGAATATATTTTTTTAAGATTTTCTTTATGCAAGTAAATGTATGGATTCACTTAGGATGTAAAATAAAATCCAATGCTTGAATGCTTTATTTTTGTATTTTCTAATTCTCATATATGAATGTAGAATGTATGTGATAGATATGAAATGATATTGATATCAGTAATAGTTGATAATGTAATTAACTTGGGTGTAGGAATGAATGTAGAAATCATTTTGAGCACAAATCCCTTATACTATTTGTTTCATAGTAAAAATGAATCATGCAATCTCTAAATGCATCTATATGCAGACTCTTAGGACTTGTCATTGATTTGTAGATATTGTAACATTTGTATCATCATTGGGTGCTTTTTGGAATGGATACCACTTGATAGTACAAAAATCACTAATACCCATTGATATTATGGAAGTATGAATACTATGTTTATTGGATGAAATGTCATAAATAGACTTAGGCATCAAGGAATAGAAGCTAGGATGACAAGTTAGCCACCTTCCTTTTACACTATTAGAATCTGTGTAAGGTAAGATATTGGACCCGCAATGACCTTTAAAATTAATATCCTTGGGTACATTATGTTTCATACACCTTCATGAGAATCTGAGTTTAGAAAAAAGACAAGGAAATTGTTCCAACCTCACCGTAGTTTACACATAAAAAAGATTGAGATATATGCGGCTATCCACTCATAGTGGCAGCTCTTACTATAAACATCCAAGTTAGGAAAATTTTATAGGATTATTTGGAACAATCAACATACGTAGAAAACCAAGAAAATTCTATGCCCCGTGTCCTTGCGACTCTTTGTCTTTGCATAGATGTCATGGAGTAACTCGAAAGACATAACAACCATCAATTGAGAATCAATCAAAGAAAAATTATAACTTCTTAAATGCCCCTAGTTAAAAAATCATTGATACATAAAATAGTCATAATCAAACCAAGATCCAACTGTGTTTAAGTAGTATTGAGAAATACTATTGATTCTTTTATCAAGCACAGGAGAGATTCATCAATCAAAATTATGGATTTTTAGCAATATGTGTTCCATGTCTGTGTATAACTATGTCTCTGTTTGCAAAGTTTGGTGCCAGATAGGTGGTTTTGAAAGACGCACCCATTTTTTGTGAAAGTGATAGTTTGGTGCAAGTATCAAGAAGCATTGTGTCACAAGACAAACCATCCTATGATGACCTAGAAGACGCAACCTAACATGCTAGCAAAGATGCCCCCAGTGCAGAATGACTTGTTCCCTAAGACATAAATATAGACAAATCCTAAGAAAGGATAAGATATTTGTGAGGAAACAAAGTCAACTCATAGCACAAGTGTAATCATGAAGGTGTAGTATCAGAAATGCATTGATAGATGGAGTGCAGAATACAAGTGATGCCTAATTGCCAGGTTTTTACCACTTGGCAAAAAAAATTCAATCTTTTTGCTACCAAGATGCCTGTTTTACCAGGTTTTCATCAAGGCACTTTTCTCTTTTTCAATTTTTTTGCTATTTTTTCTTTTTTGAATATTTTTGTAGTATCCAGGCACCTATTTGCCAGGTTTTCACCAAGGATAATTTTCTTCAGGACTTTTTTCACTATTTTGGATTAAATTCAGTATCAATTTTCTGATTTTTTTTTTTGTTTTTTCTAGAGTTTTCACTGCATAGGCCCTGATAGCTAGACATCAAGCATAGAACCACTTCAAATTTAGAGTATTGATAGGATCGAGAAGGACATCTCCCTGAGGTGTATCTAGTTGATAAACTCTAGTCCCAAAATTAGTAGTGATAACCTAAGGTCCTAACCAATTAGATTCAAACTTTCCTTTCTGTTCCTAGTTAGGCTGGTTTTTAGGATTCTCCTTTAGGATGAGATCCCCCACTTGAAAGTGCCATGGTTTGACCTTTTTAGTGTACCCTTTTGACATGCGTGTTTGGTACACTTTTAGATGATTGAATGCCTATTTCCTATGCTCATCATGTAATTATAGTGCATTCACCCTATCGATGCAATATTTCTCATCAGTAACAAGACCTTGTAAAGATACACACAAAGATGGGATTTCAACCTCAATAGGTAGTACTACTTCTGTTCCATAGACGAGAGAAAATGGTGTGGCTCCAGTTGGTGTTTTGATGCTTGTTTTGTAGGCCCAAAGTGCCAGATTTAGTTGTAAATGCCAGTCTCTACCAGACTTACTCACAGTTCTATGTAGGATCTTGAGAATATTCTTATTAGATGCCTCAGCCTATGCATTACCTTGAGGATAATAGATTAAGGAGAAATTTTGAGTAATGTGGAACTGTGCGCAAAGGTCTTCAATATCTTGGTTTTTAAATTGGCCCCCATTGTCTGTTACAATTGATGAGGGTATCCCATATCTACAAATAATGTAGTTCAAGATGAACATAGCCACTTGTTTTCCAGTGGCTTTGATTAGCGGCATCACTTCGACCCACTTCATGAAATACTTAGTGGTCGTAATGATGAACTTGTGTCCACTTGAAGAATTAGGATATATTTGTCCAACCAAGTCAAAGGCCCATTGCTAAAATGACCAATGTGTTATGAAAGGTATGAGTTCTCTAGCAGGAGCATGGATAAGATTTCCATGTGTTTGGATTTTATGACATGTTTTGGAAAATTGAATAGCATCCTTTTCCATTGTAGGCCAGTAATAGCCTACTCTGAGCAGTTTCTTAGCTAGTGAAAATCATTTTGAATGTGATCCACTGACACCTTTGTGGACTTCTTTTAATGCACAATCTGAATCTTCCTGTTATAAACATCTAAGAAGTGTACCATCGAGACCTCATCTATATAAGTTATTAGTAATGAGGACATAACACGATGCTATCCTAATCAAGGCTCGTTTCTCATTTCTGGAGAGATCATTGGGAATGGTTTGGTCAGCTAGGTAAGCAATGATTTTAGTATACCGAGATTGGTCTTGGGTGTTCAAAGCACAAATGACTTGGTATTCAGGTGTATCAAAGGCTGGGTAGGATAATTCTTCCACCAAGAAGTCATAGAGGAATTAATGTTCTTCCAGTTGTAACATGGATGCCAATGTAGCCATAGCATCTACATCTTTATTCTTTGTTTTGGGTATCTGCTGGAATGTGACAAAGAAAAAGTACTTCTTTAGGTCATCAACCAGTTTCTTGTAGGGCATCAACTTCTCATCTTTTTTCTGATAATATCCATTTACTTTATTGATAATGAGTTGGGAGTCACCATACACATGTAACTCTACAATCTTCCATTCCATAGCAAATTTAATACCATTTACCAATGCTTCATATTCAGAAATGTTATTTGTGCATGGAAACACCAATTTGTAGGACTTGGGTATCTTGTAGCCTTGAGGAGTTATGAATATAACCCCCACTCTAGAGCCTTGTTGCGTGAAGGAACCATCAAAGTACATTTTCCATGGATAGTTAGTTAGAGGCATGATTGTCTCATCTGGGAACTCTATTCTTAAAAGTACATTTTCCGTGGATAGTTAGTTAGAGGCATGATCAGCAAGGACTTGTCCTTTAATAGCTCTTCTGTCCACATACTCAATGTCAAATTCACTTAGAATGAGGACCCACTTTTCTAGATGTCCTATTAATGTTGGCTTGCTTAGGTGATACTTTAAAGGATCTATCTTTTCAATGAGCCTTACTGTATGTGATAGCATGTAATGTCTTAATTTTTGTGATTCAAAGACAACTGCTAAGCAAGCTATCTCAATAATGTTGTAATTGATCTCATAAGATACTAACATTCTACTGATATAGTAGATTTGTCTTTCTTTCTTAGTTTCATCCTCTTGTGCTAGTAATACTCCCAGTGATGTGGATGTAGCTGAAATATATAGGAGTAATGGATTTCCATGGATGGGTTCCATAAGAATAGGAGGAGTAGCCAGGTACTCTTTTAATTCTATGAAGTTGGATTCACAATGTTCATCCCATTTGAAGGTGACACCTTTATGTAGTAGTTTGGTAAAGGGTTGCGAGCTATCTGCAAGTTGTGACATGGACCTCCTGATTGACTAGAGTCTACCTTGTAATGTACTCAATTTACTAATGTTGCGTGGAGGAGCCATTTCTAGTATAGCTTTGACTTTTCCAGGGTCTACCTCAATTCCTTTTGCTGAAGCAATAAACCCTAAGAGCTTTCCTAATTGGACCCCAAAGGCACATTTCTTTGGATTGAGCCTGAGTTGAAATTGCTCCATATGTTCTAATATCTTTCTTAAGTCATTAATATCAGTATTTCTTTCTTTTGATTTAGCTAAGGTGTCATCCACATAATCCTCCATGTTTTTATGCATCATATCATGGAATATAGTAGTCATGGCTCTTTGATATGTGGCACGTACATTATTTAACCCAAACGACATAATGTTCCAGCAAAAGGTTCCCCATGCACATGTAAATGCAGTCTTCTCTTGACCTTCGAGAGCAATTTTTATCTCATTATAGCGTGAGAAACCATCCATTAGTGAGTACATTTGGTAGCCTGATGTGAGTTCTATGATCATATCAATATTAGGCAGTGGAAAATCAACTTTAGGACATGCCTTATTTAAATCTTTGAAGTCTATACAAATCCTGATAGATTTATCTGATTTAGATACTAGGACCACATTAGAAATCCATCCCGTGTAAGTGATGACTCTGATGATTCCAGCTTTCAATAATTTTTCTAGCTCCGCTTTTACCATTAATGTGAAAACCTTGTAATGCAATTGTTTCTTGACTTGTAAATGGGGTTCTTTGAGAATGGAGTCGCCAATTGCTCAGGAAGCAATGGAAATAAATAATGAAGCTTGAAAAAATCAATGTGTTCTTCCTCTTAGTCGCCAAAGTCTATTGTAAATACAAGCTGGGTAACTGAATGATAAGAACTTTTTAAATTCTTCAAACTCTGATATGTTATAGAGTTCTTTAAAACACAGAGTCTCCAATCTCTAGCAGAGATAATAATAATAAAACTGAGAAAACAATCTCTAGCACTGATCTTCATTTCCACCTCCCCAGCAGAGTCGCCAAAAATCTGTTGGTAAACAGATTGTTCTTTTTGATTTAACTCTCAAATGCCCAAATCTGTGAGAAACAATTCGATACCAACAGTTGGATAATCTATCACTAGATTGATAGATTTCCTCTGAATTGAAAGGTACAGCTCCCTTATGAATGATATGCAATGAATTTGTTTATTTCCTAAACTAACTGGGTGCGTTCTCAACCTAAGAACGGAAGAGGAAGAACCAAGTTAATCCTAGGCAGGACTAACTCAGGAATATTATAGATGTTAAGCCTAGCCAACTTCGAGAACTCACACATCCTATGACTCCCCGAGACTGGTAATGAAAGAATGCTGTTAGTTATGCAAATGCAATGACATGAGAATAAAATGAAGATTAAACATTTGAATCTTTGCAACAGGAACAGATGAAAGTACTCTGATCTATCACCCATTCACCATTTGACTAAGAAT
>MU227363.1:423897-453574 GCA_018584345.1 Thuja plicata
CTCACCTTGGATCCTATTCAATTCAGGACCCTCTAGACTCACACTTGAGTCTCTTAGGGCTACTCTCAAACCCTAACCAGAAGGACTTATCTATTCCCTCTCTCCTAGGTTTCCTACCCACCAAAATTCTTCACTCTTCACCTTATCTTACTCTTCATGACTGAATCAAATCAGTCATGCACCTTCCTATTTCTATCTTTCTCTTACACAAGTTCTCTAGCCAGACCATTGGCTCGCCTAGGACTTGTCTGCAATCTTGACTAGCCTCTTGTCCAACATTAACACAGAAACAAAAATAATATACACGAAGGATGCTTCTTGAATGTCACACTCCATAGAATGGATTATCAGAGTCAAGAAGCATCCATAATACTTAACTGAAACAAAATCCTACTCTACAGAAGTCTTGCTCAGAACAGAAACACACAAAATACACAGGGAACTTCTTTTTATTGAAAAACTAGAGAATTACAATATCTACTGAATCTTTGTCTCTACTTAGTCTACTCTGTCTCTGACTTCTCTTACAATAACAACCTCTCCACTAAATCCTTACAAAATTCTCTTCCTCTGTTTTATCTTCGGCTTTTTCCTTGATTTTGTAACCTTTTCGGTTACCTGTCTGCCTGAGAATTCCAGCTGTCTCTGTTTTTCATCCTCTCCTGCAAATTGTCATCAACTTATCATCTGCATGGCCATCACTGTGGACAGCGCTTTGCATCCATGTCATTTCCTTTCTATTTTTGGTGGTTATGACTTTTCAACTCTTTTCTCCTGTTGACATGTCAGCATGCTTCATCATTCTATTGGCTCTGAATGTTAGTCGCACTGTCTCGGCTGTTCATCGCATAGTCGCGATCTATATTCACCAAGTATGCTTTGATCCACGACTGAGTGATAACATGCTCGTCGCACTCCCGCAATGTCTTGACCCGAGCTACTGTTTATTCTATGACTGAGTGATACACTATTTTTTCGCGCTCTCGCACTGTTTGGAATGAGCTGATGTTTTACTCTGCGGTTGAGCGATGGATCAAAGTCGCGCACTCGCAACGTTGTTAACCGAGCTGACGATGTCACTGCGACTGAGCGATGAGCTCTCATTGCGCACCTGTCGCACTTATAGATGAGCTGAAAATTCTTCTGCAAGTACACGATACATAACAGTCATGCACTCGCAACACTTCTGGACGAGCTGGTAATGGTTCTACGACTGTGCGATGACTTGTTGTCGCGCACCCGCACTGGTCATACTTTACTGCTGGTTCACCTCGTGACTGAGTGATGAGCTCTCATCGTCGCTCACTCGCTCACTTAGGAACTTAACTACTGGCTAGCTCATGAGTGTGCGATTCATTGTTTTCTGTTCTCTCCTGGGCTCTGCGACTTTGCGACAAGACAAAATATAACTGGCCCGATATGAGACCATTAGTGTCTAGGGGAAAATGAAAGAAGACTTGTTAACCGTGACCACTCCTTGGATCATTCTGCAAAAAATGCTAGGGCTAGGGTTTTTGAGCTATACCCTAGGGTGCTCTGCACCAATCATAATCTTTAGGTAATTGTAAGCCAGTGGATGAGTATTTCTCTTTGTCCTCGCCAATTGTCTTTTCTAATGTCTTTTGGGATTTCTTGATCTATTTGAGTTTATTGTATTCTTCTTCAGTGATGTCTTCCTCACTCTCTGAACCAAACAAAGGACAGTAAAAGTGTTCTTCTTCTTAAACATCGCTATCTTCATGCTTTTGGTTCTTATCATTGTCATATTGCTCAAAGGCCTTACTCCATTTGTGAGTGGGTCTTTCCATTTCTGGAGAGTCTAAATCAAACAGCGAACTGTGAGATGCTTCTCTTGTTGTAAGTGTAATGATTTTGGAGGTACTTTTGATTCTTTAGAAGTGTACTTGTTGCGTCTTGTGTTAACCATGTATTTGTATCTCAACTTCATCAAAGTTCCCCGATAGTGTCAAGTAGAGTCTCAAGTCGTTCAAGTGAGTGTGTCTAGGTAGAGGTATCATTTGTGTTTTGGTGGATGTAAATGATTCCAACGTCAAAGGGTTAGAATGCCCTGATAGTGAGGTGGGAATCAAGTTGTTTTGAAAAGTGGATAGACCACATGTATTAAGACTGATTGTGAGAAACTGATAGGACATGCAAGGTAGACGTTTGAAAAAGTGTTTTGAAATAGCAACAGGGAGACCAGAAAAAGAAATAGGGACATAATAATGAGCCAAAAGGGTATCCAAATAAACTGACTTTCTCTAAGAGGCAACTATGCAAGTGCCCACTGTCCTAGATGCAACACTCTATGTGTGAGCCTTTGCAGAACTAGATGCGAGCCTAAGTATACAAGATGCAATCTTTCTCCCTAAAAACAATGCAAGTTTTACCTGATGCGATCTAGCATACTGTATGCAATTTTATATACCAGGTGCAAGCCAGGATTGACAAAAAATGACTTTGTGCTTTTCTGGAAATCTGATGTCTGATTTGTCTTGAGGTTCGTGCAAATTTGTCTGATAATGGGTTGTTTTTGAGTCTTTCCAATGAGTGAAAAGTACAACATGTAGCCAAAGGATTGAGTTTTTTTGCTTGTTTAGATGATTTAGCTTGTTAGTGAACTTTCAGATATGTCAAGCAGATTTGTATTGTTAAGGGTGAAAAGAAACATTCTTACGCCCTATTTTCTAGGTAGAGGATGAAAATCCTTTCTCGTTGACATAGGTACACACTCAAATACTAATCAGAATATGGCCATCACCAAGCACACAATGGCTCCAATCATGATGCCATATTAGCCGACTCTAAATACAAGTGAGGGCATGATATGATGAGTGTGTTGGGGCAATTACTTTTTTCCTTGCACAAGGATTATCACCCTTTCGGGGATGAATCGGGTAGTTTTGACTACAAAGTTTGTTTGTTTATGATGAGGCATTCTGTTTGAAATCTTCTCCCATAGAATTGCACAAGGAAAAATTGAGGTGTATAGCCCTATGAGTACTCAAATATGTGTAGTATCGCAAGCAAGATTCAAGCGACTCTGCTCTACACACACCCAAGTATGTTCAAGGAATGATGTCAAAATTCAGAGAAAAAAAATGACTCCGTATTCGAAGGCTTTTTCCTACAAGGAAAAAATTATTTATAGTGAGTTGGAAGGGTTGGCGTAAAACCTGTCTTCACTTGGGTTGTTCCTGAGAGATTTTTTTCTCAACTGACAAGCCCTCTATTGTTTAAATAAGCATACAAAGGATTGGCGAGCGTAGGATTTCTAGATTTTTTATTCTTGAAAGAAGAAGAGAATACTTTTCTAGTCCATGTCATTTTCTCCCAAAATACTCTAGTCAATGCTCATTCCCTCAAGCTATTTGAGCTCGATTTAAATATTCCTAAATTATTGAAAACATAGTACTTTGAAAGCAAAGTTTGATTGTTCAGTTTCCCCAAAATTAGTTGATTTTCTTGTTCATTTACTATTTCCAAAATTTAGGCAAAATTTAATGCTTTGTGTTGTTCAATTACTTTTCCAAAATGAAGTTAAACAGTGAGTTTGTTTTCCTTGTTCGGTTACCCCAAATTCCTTTCAAGTTTTAAATCAACATTTGATTTTGTGATTTTCCTTTAAAGGAAAATAGCATACTTATCTAATTTATTTAATAAATGAGTAGAACATGTTCTTAGTTTGAAAAACAAAATGAAATGGAGGTCAAGATAAGGCGAAGGAAATCTACAAAACCACACATTAGGAATCTTTCTCCCGCTCTTTTAGCTCTGACAACAATCTCCAAACACAAGTTAGGCTGTGAAAAGGTCAAAGACAACAAACATGCAAATGTTAATGGTTAGATTTTTCAATTTTTAATAAGAGAAACTAGATGCGACCCTATATTTAACACATGTGATCTGGTATCCTGGATGCGATGAAATGCATACCAGATGGAAGCCTTTACCAGAAATGACTCGGGATATCCAAGATGCGAGCCTAGATTCTGCAATGTGAGGGCATATCCTGGATGTGAGCCTTTATCACAAAAAACAAGCCTGTACCTGAAACCTGTGAAGACAAATTAGGGAAAAATGGATGCAAAATGAGGCAAAATCTGAAATAAAGCCCCATGGTGGGTGCCAAAAATGTGTATTAATTTGTGCACCTGTTATCTGCAACATGACACTTCAATAGATCATTATATTTGTGAAAAATAATAAAAGCAAGGGTTTCAAACTAAACACTAAAACTGATCTATTGCTTCCTGTCTAGGAGGAGTTTGAAGAATGTCATAATCATGCCCTCAGATTATACATGAATAAGTGACATATACAACCTAAGAATGGAAGATTTGAATCAAAACTAATCTAAATGATTAAGAAATATGCATATTAGCTCTAAAAATGAAGATAAAAACAATGCATAATGGAAAATATAAAATGCAATATGGATTTCACAATTATCTCAACAGAAAAAAAATGCTTTCAACTTTGAAAATTAAGGGCCATTTGAGCTCAAAAACACATTCTATTTATATAAGAAATGTGGAGAGAGAGAGAGAGAGGGGACAATGCCATTAATAGAGGTGTAAAAACCTTAATGGTGGTGTAAGAGGCATTAATGGTGAAATGCATTAATGAGGCATGGTGAAAGGTATATGCATTAAATGCAAGCATTTAAGAGGCATGGTGAGGGTGTAAGAAGCATGGGTGAGGGTTTAGGGTTAAGCTTGAGAAGTTTGACTTTTGGGAGTGGAGTGGATTCCTAATCACAGATTTAGGAATGTGACATCATTAGGAAGTGTGTTAGGATAGGATTAAGATTAGGATTAGGCTTAGCATGGGGGCAATAGGTTGGGATGGGTTTGAACCCAGGGTTAAGGTATTTGAGGTAGGTTAGGTTAGAGGGAATATTAATGAAATGAATTATATTTAATATATTCATTCAAAAATAGGGAAATTAATTATTTAATCTTTTGATAATTAATTAGGACTATAGTCAATTAATTAGATTAATTTATGCTAGGAAAATGGGATTTTGCAAGTGATGAGGTATAATAGGGATTTTATTTAATTCCTTTTAAATTAATTACCTTAGCCATGTTTTAATTTGAATTGATTTGAATTAAATTGATTTGATTGGATTGGCTTAGGTGATTAATAAAATTTATTGATTAGATCACGCAGGAGATTAAATATGATTTGAATGATTTATGCCAGCCAATTGAATAGTTGTCTGGACATAATTGGGGGTATGATCACACTTAGGGAAAATAGGGTCTATAGTTAGAGAAGACCAAATTAGAGTGGTTAAACTTACTAGCTTCTCAGAATCTTTCTTGACCTTGCTATTGGAAGTGGATACCATATTGCTCAGACGAAATGATCAAATACTAATTTCAATCATGAATTCACACTAAATTGATAAGGGCTCTGAATTGACTTGTAAACTAAAATAATTGTAAGAAATAATCTTTATAATCCTTCATTTATAAGAGATTTTCAACTGTTAGAGTATTTCATTAAATGCTTCATACATAGTAGCTGGCATGATTCGGGTGTTTCTCCAAGATTCACTTAGAATCTCGGGTGAAACTAACTTTCCAATTATCATTACTGCTTGACTCAGCTTAGGTGAGCTAGAGTCACTTAGGTGTAACTAACATTCTAACTCGGGTTGAACTATAATATGTCCTCATGCATCAATATGTGGATATAGACTGTATTTCTTATCTGTAACTGATGTAGGATGGCTTGTATTGCACAGTTCTAGTCATCTCCTTAATTTCCTATTCTGTAATGATAGATCCACCCATCTCACTATTTAGGGTGTCATTAGATCCTTCATTACTTTGATCTGAATCATCCGAGGATTTCCTTACCCATTTCTTGCTCATCTGAGTTTTGATTTCAGAGACTTTGGCTTTTCCATTCTCAAAACTAGTATCAACATTTTCTCTGTTCATACAATTCTTGCTTAGAAGACTGAGTTTCTTGCACACATAACATCTCTTAGTAGGATCTCTTTTTCTAAAGTGAGTCTTCATACAATTTGAAACAATGTGTCCATATTCACCACAATGACAATATTTGTACCATGTGTTGTAATCCCAACCAAAAATTGCCTTGGCTAATTGTTCAACAGGATTCCAATTCTTATTTCTACACTCAGAAGATCTATGACCTTGTTTGTTGCATTTGTAGCATTTCCCTTCAAACTTAGGTTTCTCTTTGCATTCACTTTCTCTATCTCCAAGTTTGTTGAAATTGTAGCATTTACCATTAATTTTTGACTTTCCATTGCTCCAACATTTATTTGATGTATGCCCCAACTTAGCACAATAGTTGCATGTAGGTTTGTTGTTCCTTTGAGCTCCTTAATATGAGGATTCACCTTGTTCAGTATAACCTAATCCAGTCTATCCATGATGTATGAGTTTTGTAGCCTGATCTGTGCTAGTTTGTGAATGCATCATACTTTCATTTTTTTTCTTCTCAGTATTGAGATCATTATGCAATCTTTCATTTTCTATCCTTAGATTAAAAAATTCTTGTGTTGCATTGTTGAGTTGACTTACCAAATCAGTTTACTAAAGTGACAAGTGTAGGATTTCACTTTCTTTTTCCTCTAATCTTGTACTCAGAAGTACTTTTTCTTCTTGTGCTTTATTTCTGTCATATTCGGCTTTTTTATTTAGTTCCATGACTTCACACATTCTGATTGACTGAACTTTCCATTCTCTTTTAAACTTTTTGACTTCTTCATGTAAAGAGAGATTCTTTGTAAGAAAGTCTTCAATGGCTGCATCAGCTTCTTTTGTGCTTCTGTCTTTGAAAAATTCTTCAATTCTTTATTCTATATAGTTCTTGTCATTCATCTGCACTGCTAATTCTTTTCTTCTCTTCAAGGAAAGAGAGAGATTCTCCTTAAGTATTATGATCTGATCCATGGCCACTTTAAGATCTATCTTTTCATTCTCAATGGATTTCTCCAATCTATATGTTTTCATATCCTCTAATCTTTTCTCAAGCTAATGAACTTCTGATAAGGGAATCACCACTCTGATACCAAGTGTAAGAACTATATGATGTGCCCAGTGACTAAGAGGGGGGGGGGAGTGAATCAGGAAATAATAAAAATTAATGATTTTAATCCACAATTAGATTAACTTATTTGTTTGCATGCATATAACTTGAAAGTAAATAATCATACAGAACACATAACACAATATTTGGTTACCCAGAAACCTTCCAAAAGAAAGTAAAACTGGGGTGGGGATGATACCAACAAGATTTAGTATTGCAGTATAAATTTAGCCTGTTAGAACTTACAATGACCACTTCTAATGGTCTGCCCTGTTAGGAGCATAGAAAGGAATGTTAGGTCCACCTTGTTAAAGAATTTTTCTGATCCACCTATGAGAATGAACTAGTTGATGATCTACTCTATACAAATGTGATTGTTGAATAAGATCCTTTGAATATAACTAATCACCTGAATGTGATAGATGAGACTTTGCTATCCTGAATACTTCTGCACTTAAATCAAACTTTCATTCACATGCTTTATGCATACATTCTTACTCATAGACTCTTTACATAATCATAATCATATTGGAGAAAACAAACTATCTTACATATATATCTTTATCCAACAGATAAATCTGTAAGTCAGCTTGTAATAAACAAAATTATATTTAACAATATATGCAAAGTCAGCTTCAAACTGTCACTCGGGTCCAAAAGAGTACGCGGGTGATAAACTGTCACTCGGGTCCAAAAGAGTACTTGGGTGATAAACTATCACTCAGGTGATCTTGAACACTCAGGTGATGCTAAACACTCAGGCCATGCTTAACACTCGGGTGACATTGTATACTCGGGCAACACTGAATACTCGGACAACACTGAATGACTAAGTGTTTTGACAATAATTGACAATATGTCTTGCCATAAGGTCTAGAGAAACATCATTGCCTTTATTACTAGTTCATCGTTAGATCTAGAAAAGTTCAGTGCAAGGGTGTGCAAATCTATGATGGAGATGTTGTCAAATGCATGTTAGAAATTCATACTGGCAATGTAGATCTCAGTTTATCACACTTATAATACACAATGAAATGACATGACAGTGACCCATGTATGACAGTGACACATAAAGATTGAGGTGTAGTTCCCAGGTTTATGCAGCCGATCAAGCCATTACTGAAAAATAAAAGTGAAATATTACCAAGGAGATTAAAGGAAAATAAAGAAATACATTTATGCAAAGAATAATTCAATTAAAAGGAAGAAGTTATGGGCATTTTGTAAAAATGAGGATCACTGTGATCTTGATGTTGTAGAGAGATTTTTTTCTATGTTGGACCATGAGTTTCTAATAACCCATAGGAGTATGGTTACAAAGGCAAAAGACCCAGAATGGTTTTGAGTTTCAGGCTGTGTATTTTTTTCTTTGACTGAAATTTATCTCAAGAAGAAAGATATCATCAACTATGGAGGTCACAATTTCTATAAGTTTCTCATTTTGCAGCAAACTCTGGTGGATCATAGAAGACTTCCTAGCTAATTTATAAATCCACAAGATACAAAACTCTACCAAGCAACAAACTTATCTTTCAATTCCTAAATCTGAAGGAAGAAAAGTATTGACAAGCTTCAACATCAACAAAGAAACTAGAAGAGGAAAGCAGAGATATTTATAATGAAAAGCCGTGACAATAAAAATGCTCTTTCTTCACTTACATCCGTTGAAGGAGGAGATGGATTGTTTTATCTTTTTGTTCAAATGTTTATTAGAAGTAAGCAACTCAGAATAACAATAGCTTGAAGTAAAGAAACAAAAAATGGTGGTCCTAATCTCACAGTTGTTTTTTTCTTCCAAAGATGGAGCCACATTTTAAAAAAAAAAAAAGTTTTCTTTCATGATTGAATAACATTTTTATAGCAACGATGAAATCCATGTTTTGATCCAGGAAGAATGTAGGTTTTTCCTTCAGAATGAAATATCAGCAAAGCTCGTAATACAAATATGCATATAAAAGAAAACTATAAATCTTCCAGTGGAGGCCAGCAGAATAAAATAGTATACTTACCAATGGAGTCTTGATGAGGATTTGCAAGGTTTTAAATGATGAACACAGTGAGAAAAAGACTGAGGTTATTCATTCATGGCGGCGGCTTCCAGCAAACCCTCTCTCTTCACTCTCAAAATGAGAAGGAAAAATGAGAAATGTTTTAGGGTTAAGCTCTTTTTTTGACCCTTAAAGCATTTTGTATAATGCTTGAAGTCCGTGGTCGATCATATAATGGCATTTTCAAGTAATATATATATTACTTAATATTATAATTATATATGTTTTAGCATATAATTATAATGTTAAATAATATATTTGGTGTTTTGTTTATTTATTTATGGCTTTCTTAAAATATTATAATTTAATATTTATTAATTGATCTATTTCATATATCAATTTATAATTATTAAAATATTTAGAGTTATAAATTGTAATTTAATACTTATTTATTGATATATCCTATAAATCAATTTATAAATATTAAAATCTGTAAAAGACAACAATAATGATGTAAAATGGAGAGATAAGGGTGCCTTTAATGGTTGATGGACTTCTTCTTGGAGGTTGCAACCATTTGGAGACATAAGGATAGCATCTAGGGGATGTTGGAGCAGCTTTAGGAGATATTGGAGAGTTTTGGGGAAGATTTTCGAAATGAGACTTATTCATGGGTGTTAAAGGTGTTTTATGAGTTGGTTGAGCTTTTAGGGGCCTTTTTGAAGGGAATTGAAGGTTCCTTTATGGTTGTCAGGACTTTTTCCAACCTTTAGTCCTTCTTTCATGGCTTCTAGACCCCTTTGTTGGGGCATTTTTTCTAGCATCCGACCCTTGGTGGTTGAGGGGTTTTGTACGTAGTGTTTGGAGGATCTCTTTGGAGAGTTAGTTCTGATTATGTAGGGGAAGGTTTTGTGACATTTTTTTTTCCTTGGCAGTTTTATGCAGAAGTTTCTAACTCATTTTTGAAGATCAAATACAAGTAACAACAGTTGAGTTTATGGTATCTGAGTTTCTTTTGGGAGCCTTGTTTTCTTTCTGCATTTCTGTGTGCATTTTCAGGTGATTTGATAAATATAACTAGTGATTTTTCTATCATTCCATGTTATTTTGTCTCACCTAAACACCTAGTTGTAGAAAAGTATGTTTGCTTGCAGGTTGTAGTTTATGTCTTAGGGTGTGAAACTGATAAGTGAGGCATTTGTTTTCCTCCTTGGTTTGGTTCATATTTCAGACTTTATTACAAAGAAATTATGCAAGCCTATACAGAAAATATGTATTTTGTATTCATTCAGATCGTGTAAAGCCTCTTCTTTAGTTATTTGTAGTTGCACTTTCATATCATTTTGGTGTATCACCTGGTTCGTAGTAGTTTAAATTTCAATCTTAGGTTCATTTCAAGTAACCTCTTTCCCTTTACCTTATCAAAGTTTGGATAAGTTTTTAGGAGCTATAAGTGATCATCAAATAGGAACCGGCCTAGAATCTGGAGATTCATTCCAGTTATAGGAAAATCCCACCACCTAGGAATGATTCCATGTTGACCAGGATTTCAAGCTGTAAACTATAAGATTGAGGGTGCAAATTTTGGGTCTTATCAGTTTTGGCACGCTTGGTGGGATAGAGGTCTATGTTTTTTCTTAAATTTCTTGCTGGTTGGATATACTATCAGTATGAAAAATGACCTATTTGAGGTTATCATTAAGTGTGTCTGGTGACTCCATGGTGAAAGAGCAGTGATTACAGTGCTGCAATAAGTTTTATGAGAAAAACTAAGACAAGAATCTCAAGTACATTTGAATATCTGTAGTTGGAAACACACAAAAGGAAGGGAAGAAATCTCAAACAAACTCCACATATAAAGAGGGTTCAATCTTCACCTCCAAAATTTTGCATAAGAAGGGGAAGGCCAAAGAGAAGATAAAATTATTTAAGGCATTCAGCATCACCAACTATAAGAACATGACATTCTAATCTTTTTAAGACATCTGCATTACAGACCAATTTTGGTACTATTTTTGCTTCAGCAGCAAGTAATTTTCTGGCAAGTTCCAGTAGTGTTTCAGCAATTATTTCATCCTCCACTCCAGCAAGTTCTAGTGTTGGTTCAACAAGTTCCTCAGCACAAATTAGTGTAATGGTTGTTCCTAGGAACTTTGCTTTTGTACCCTTTGGTCAAGGCAACCCCTTGAATCTTGCTATACACAATGACATACCTTTAGCAGCTTTGAAAGGGCTACCAAACTTCACAGGGGAGAGTCAAACAACCACTTTTGAGCACATTGGGGATGTGGCTTCCCTCTACAATGTTCATCATGTGACACAAGATAATGTTGCAGTCAGATTATTAGCAGCTTCATTCAAAGGCAAAGCATTGGAGTGGTTTAGGAATCTACCTGTAGCTTCTATTTCCACATGGGATGAATTGGGTGATGCTTTCACCAAATTATTTGAAGACAAGTCAAATCATTTATCAATTCTAGAGCAGTTAACAACCATTAAAAGAGCACCACAAGAGCAGATGACAGATTTCAATTCCCATTTTCAGAAAACATGGAATAGAATACGAGTGGCGGTTAGGCCAAGTGTGGATTATGCTTTTCTATACTACCTGAAGAGTTTAAACAATGATATTTTGGTAATGATTCAGTCTATGGGAGGTAACTTATTTCCACAATCTTTCAACATAGTTGTTAGAGCTGAAAATAGCCTTATTTAGGCTGGTAAAATAGCCCCTAGGCCTCCTATGCCTTACTTTCCTAATATCCAGTACAATATGCCTCTTATTATACTACCAATGGCTCCTTTACCTACTATTTTAGTTGGTTCTACTACTGGAGGTCATGAAAATATATTAGTTGGTCCATCAAATGAGCTATAGGAAATTAAGAGTAGCCAGCAAAAGATAGAAAGTATATTGCAGACCTTGGGTAATAAGCTAACAAGTATAAAAAAGCAGTACCAAGGTCCTAGGCCAGCATTTCAATAGAAGAACCAAGGCCAACAATTTTAGTAGAATAGGCAACCATATTAGAGCAATTTCCAAGGTGGGAGGAAGATCATTAACCAAAGGCCTTATCATTCACACAATCCAACACCATTAAATGTTGCAAACATGGTTAGAGATGTAGTTCCTTCTCAAAACAAATTGATATCGAAAGGAGATTATCCATGTAACCAAGCTCATAATCAATCTACATGTTCAAATAGAGTGATAAATCAAGCCCTTATTGTCCAAAATGTTACAACTTCACAATATGATACACCTTCTAATGTGTCCAGACCACAGTAGGATGTACATACCATAGAGACTAGGTTCCTTAACTAGAAAGGAGATGAGTTATGTGGTGTGAATGGCGATTCATCGATTGCAGCCAATACTCGAGCAAAGAAAAGAGCTCTTGAGTTGGAGCAAACATCAGATAAAAGTAAAGGACCTGCAATGGCAATGTCATCATCCATACAAATGCCAAGTATTCTAAAGAGAACTCCTGTTGTATCAGCTAAAGAACAACCTCAATGGGATGTAGATTCAACAACCATTAAGACACAACACAAGACATATTCAATTGTACCTTTCAGCATTGTAGACAGCATGAAGAAAATAAATGTTTCCATGAGTATGTGGGATTCTTTGGCTATTCGAGGTCAAGCAGATAGTTTGAAGAAGGTGATAAAAGAGGAAATTACTCCTAAGGTGACTTTTGTTGATGATGATATGGTGACTGTTTTGAGTAAT
Source organism: Thuja plicata (assembly GCA_018584345.1). Lineage (NCBI taxonomy): Eukaryota > Viridiplantae > Streptophyta > Pinopsida > Cupressales > Cupressaceae > Thuja > Thuja plicata. The sequence goes on from MU227363.1 coordinate 436,696, forward strand.
ATTGTTGTTCAAGATGGCTAAAAGAAGACCAGTAATAAGGAAACATCTGCAGTTCAAGGTAAGAATGTAAAACCTCCACCATTTTACATTTGACTTATCATTGGTGACAATTTGGTGCATAATTGTATGGTAGACAATGGAGCTACATGCTCTGTTATGCCTAAGAAAATAGCTAACCAGTTAGGATTGAAGTATGAATTGTTAGAGAAAGGCGTAGTGCAACTTGATGGTTCAATTGTCAAAACAATAGGTCTTATCAAAGATTCTAGTTTAACCTTACATGCTTGTCCTAGTTTCTCTATATCTGAGGATATCTATGTTGTCAACTTACCTCTGTATTTGCCTTGTGCCTATCAAGAGAATAAAATAGGAGGATACCTATCATCCTATTGGTCAAATATTCTTTTTCATACTAGGTATGGTACCAAAGTTACCATCCAATCTGAGTTATTGTCATAAGACCATATTGAGCCATACATGCCCAGTGTCATTAATTCTAATTGTGTAATTTTTGAGCATGATGAGTATGTTGCTTCTCTAGAATCCAAGACTCAAGTTAGTGAAACTTCAGATATCTTATTTGATGAATGGGAAGTAGAAAACATCTTGAATGAAGAAAATAGTCCCCTTGTAGATGCTGGTTTGGGGAATTATATGTTTCAGGAGGCTAGTTTGGTGATGTCAAATCTGGTCAAGGAAGTAGAAGGTGTTTTTGAAAAACATAATGATTTTTGGGAAATTTATTTTGATGGTTCACGAAGTAGGAATGGTGTTGGTAGTGGTGCAATGTTGGTTTCACCTAAGGGTGAGAAGTACTATACAACTTTTCACTTTGCATTTTCTTGTACAAACAACGTAGCAGAATATATAGCTCTAATTCAAGGCCTAGAATGGGCTAGAAAGCATGGGATCAAGAAGTTGAAGGTATATGGGGATAGTGAGTTGATAGTTGATCAGGTTAGGAGCCTAAATACAGCTAAAAGTGACACATTGAAAGCATATAAACATAGAGTTTGGGAATCTATAGAGGATTTTGATGCATTTAATATCATAGCAATACCAAGGAGTAAAAATCAGCATGCTGAGCGTTTAGCTATTGTTGGAGCCCAATTGGACATTCCAAATAGAATTACAAAAAGTCTTTCTTAGCAACATATTAAGGTAATCATCAAAATTTTTATACCTGATAATAATGTCAACTAACAGGTGTTTGAACATGACAAACATATTTTACAATTTTTGCTTGAAGAGGATGGGTTTGCTACCTCAAACCAGAAAAAAATACAGCAGGAATATGGAGATCAAGTTATACAACTGAAGTATAATAAGTTTCCAAAAGGACTAGTTACATTATAATCTATTTTCAACTCAGATGATCAAGCCAAAAAGGACAAAACAAGCTTGTTGGTTCCAATAGAACATTATGATACTGTGGAAGTTGCACCCGGAAAGAGCCTAAAATTTGGTAAGGTAAATTTTCCTTCTAAAAAGGAGTCTTATGTTCAACTTTTCCAAGAATTTGCAAATAAATTGCTTGGGATTATAGTGATTTAAAAGGTTTTATAGCTGAATTAGCATAGCATACCATAGAACTAGAGCCCAATGCTAAGCCCGTAAGGAAAAGAAAAAGACCCGTTAATCTCAGATTGGAACTATTAATGCAAAAGGAATTTTTTAGGCTGATAGAGAGTGGCATCATTTTCCCAATCAAACACACTAGCTAGGTATCCAATCTCGTCCCTGTCAGAAAGAAAAATGGAGAGCTAAGATTGTGTGTTGACTTCAAGGATTTAAATAGGGCATCTTTGAAGGATAGGCATCCCCTTCCCTCTATAGAACAAATACTTGAGTGTGTGGCTAGTTCATATTGTTTCTCATTATTGGATGGGTATTCAGACTATAATCAAATTATGGTCAGAAATGACGGCCAATATAAAACAACTTTTACCACTAAGTGGGGTACCATGGCATACAAAAGAATGCCCTTTGGCTTATCAAATGAAGGAGGAATGTTCCAAAAATCTATGGACATGGACTTTAGAAATTTAATGTACAATTTTGTCTTGGTTTACCTTTATGATATCACATTTTACTCAAAGGAGGCAATAGATCACATTAGGCATCTTAGGCAGATTTTTGAGCATTGTAGAGGGTTTGGTGTTTCACTAAACCTCAATAAATGTGTCTTTGATGTTCATGAAGGTGTGTTATTGGGTTATATTTTTTCCAAGAAAGGAGTCATAGTGGATCTAGAAAGTATCACAATAGTTTTAGAGTTACCATTACCACAGCATAAGAAGGGGTTGCAATCCTTCATTGGAAGGATTAATTTTGTTAGACATTTCCTGCTTAACATTGCTGATCTATTGAAGCCACTGACAGCTATGCTCAAGAAAAATGTTGTTTTCAGTTGGACAAAAGAAGCCAAAGATATTTTTCAAGTTATTAAAGATTCTCTAGCAGAAACTCCTTCTTTAGTAAATCCAAATTTCAATAAGGACTTCATTTTGTATGCTTATGGCGGTTATGAGACTATTTTTGCAATGTTGGTACAACAAAATGTAGAAGGATTGGAGCAGCCAACTGCATTTTTCAGCAAGGGCTTAGAAGATTATGAGCAGAGGTACAACTTTTTTGAAAATCATGTCCTTGCTATGGTAAAGAGCCTCAAGAAGTTCAAACACTTGTTGTCCCATAAGAAGATTCATCTAAGAGTTGCGCACCCTAGTGTCAAAGAATTTTTAGTCAGTAAGGACTTGAAAATAAGAGATCTGCTTGGATAACATGGGTCATGAAGTATGAAATGGATATCCAAGTGACCAAGTTGGTTAGAGGCAAAGGCCTATGTTAGAAGATTGTAGATAATGAGATTTCAGAGCTTCAGGGATAAGTAGATACAATTTTAGTGCTTGGTATGGCAGCTGCAAATGATAGGGTAGTGAGTTGGTTGCATGATATGGTTCATTTTTTGAAGATCAATGAGTGTCCAGGAAATTTTGATAAGGAAAAAAGAAGGTATTATCGGTTACAATCAGTTCTTTTTGTCTTGATTAGTGATGTTTTGTATAGAAAGGATCACAATGGTGTCCTTCTCAGATGTATCGATTTAGATTGGATTGTGGATATTTTGCATGAGTTCCATGATGGTTATTCAGGAGGCCATTTCTCTCCTAGGACTACTATATAAAAAATTTTCAGGGCTGGTTATTATTGGCCAGATATTTTTAAGGACAACTATGCATATGCAAGGAAATGTGTGAAATGTGAGATGTTTGTAGGGAAAGAAAGGTTGTCGTCTTTGCCTTTGCAGCCAATTAAGATAGAAAACCTTTTCAAAAGTGGGGTGTTGACTTCATAGATCCTATCAACCCTTCTTCAAGTGTGGGACACAAGTGGATAATCACCGCAATTGATTATTTCACTCATTGGACAAAAGCTTCAGCACTAAAGGATGCAAATGAGACACCTATCCTAAATTTTTATGATGATATTGTTAACATATTTGGAGTTCCTAAATCCATAATTTCTAATAATGCACTTGCCTTTATTAGACTAAGGGTGATTGATTGGGTAGTTAAACATGGCATATATCTCAATAATAGTTCAAACTACTATCCTCATGGAAATAGACTTGCAAAGTCTACGAATAGAATTTTAATCAGAATTCTGAAGAGTACCTTGCAGGAAAGCCAACATGATTGGCACTAAAAATTGAAGGCTACCCTATGGGTGGACCGGATCACTCCAAAGAAAATCATCGGAAACTCACCTTACATGTTGGTATATGGGAAAGAGGCTAGATTGTCTATTGAAACAGAGCTGTCGGCACTTGATCTTGCCACTCAGATAGTTCTTTTTGAAGAAGGAGATCCTATGCAAGTGCGTTACACACAGCTGATGGAATTGGAAGAAAGTAGGAGAAAAGCAATACAAACTATGGACTTTTAGCAGTTGCAAGTCAAAAGGAGCTTTGACAAGAAAGAAAAATTGAGGGATTTCAATGTGGGCGATGTTGTCCTCAAGTGGGATGAACTAAAGGGAAGACTAGTTAAGCACTCTAAATTTGATTTATTTTGGGGAGGCCTGTTTGTAATAGTTGAGCGCAAGGGATAGAACACTTTCCAGCTGTCTACGCTTGAAGGAAAGGAATTTCCAATACCAATCAATGGTATTCACCTCAAGCATTGTTTTGAGGTATGTCCTACTTTGTAAGCTCTAGTAGGGTTTTTGAATAAGGTGCTTCTGCACCATTTTTCTTTGAGGTTTTCCTTTTCTAGGTGTTGTTTCCCTTGTTAGTTGTTAGTCTTCAGTGGAGAACACTCTTAACAACACATTCATACATATTAGGGTGTCTACATATCAAAATTCTATATCACACAAGCAGGAGTTTTTCTCAACTATCACATGTGCTATAAAAAATTCATACATAAGCACCATGAGAAATACCAACATGTTGTTAAAAATGTTTCCGCTGAGGTTTTAGTCAATTGTCCTTCTTTCCCTAAGTGTTTTCAGAACACAAGCTACCATGTAGTTTTTCAGAACTGACAGATGGCTGGTAATAATCAATATTTTACAACATTTTGATTGCACACCTATTCCTTGGGGTAGGGGAGTTGTTCTATCACAAGCCATAAATTTGCAATCAAAATCCTATCCTACATTGATAATTACCATCCACCTATTATCAAAATTTGATTATTGTACCTAATTGACCCCACTGCCCAATGGATGTTTAAGGCTACTAGTTTCATGTATAACAAGCATACACATAGAAAAGGTCACCAAAATGTTATCAAAATTTCACTACCCTAGAATTTTGATACAAAAGATACATTTTTGAATAAATTGACCTCATTTATTGGTATGCAAACAACAAAGATAAAATACATTGTGAAATTCTGAAAAGAATCTTTTCATTTGCATTGAACAATGATAAATTATATTTTTTTTGAGTTCACTCATTTGAAAACATAAATACATGTATTTTAGATCATTTCAAGTTAAATGCCTCACACAAGCCGTGAGTGTAGCCTACTATTTATCCTACAAACTTAAAACATAATTAAAAGATAAAATAGGAGAAAGAGATAGGTCAAGGATAACCAGTCATTACCTGTTGCTTTGACTGGTTATGAGTGGTTGGCTGGTCTTGAGTTTGATCTGTGTCTAAAAGTTTCCCAGAAAGCTCCTGAATCCTGTAGGATTAAAACAATGATGTTAGATCCCAATATAGATCTAAGCAATGGTCGGTTATCTCAAAACTACTCTATGCCTATGCTGCCTTTTAAAGTTGTCCTAAATTTGAAGAAGACAAAATTAGAATACCCTCAGTTCTTGTGAGAAAGAAATAAATGTGCTAATGAGTTTGTTTCCTATGCATAAATACGATCAATGTCACATGGACATAATTTGTGGCTCCCATGAGGGTTTGAGCCCAGCGTATCATTGATCAACAGATATCAAGATCAAGAAAGAAATATATAATGTTAAAGGGACATATTAATTATGATATGAAACCTTTCATTACAATCAAAATAGACAAGCTAAGTATATTTAAGGGACAACAGTCTGAGGTTGAAACCTTATAGACTAGAGCAACAACAGAAAAATGGATAAGTGATTTTGAACAAGAAATTCAAATAAAGATTGTTGGAAGAACAATTTTAAAGAATATTTTAGAAAAGGAGAAATGCTGGAAGGACTTCCTCAGGAGTAGGTTTGATCAATAGGAATATCATGAAAACAATAACAAAAGAAGTCTACAGCATAAGGAATGGAGCGGTTGTCATACAAGTTAAGTACTCTCTAACAGAATTCTTTCAAAAGATTTCAAGATTTTAAAGGACAAGATTGGCATATTTTAAGGAGAAGTTACTATTTTTCATGGTTATACTTGTTCAATGATGGTATAAAAAAGAGTATATGCCAACAATATTCTAAAATCATCATCATGTTTATAAACAAACATCATTGCCTTTGTTACTAGTTCATTGTTAGATCTAGAACATTTCAGTGCAAGGGTGTACAAATCTATGACAATGTTGTTGTCAAATGCATGGAAGAAATTCATACTGCCAATGTAGATATCAATTTATCACACTTATAATACACAGTGAAATGACATGACAGTGACCCATGTATGACAGTGAGACATAAATATTCAGGTGTAGTTCCCAGGTTTATGCAGCCAATCAAGCCATTGCTGAAAAATAAAAGTGAAATATTACCAAGGAGCTTAAAGGAAAATAAAGCAATACATTTCTGCAAACAATAATTCAATTAAAAGGAAGAAGTTATGGGCGTTCTGTAAAAATGAGGATCACTGTGATCTTGATGCTGCAGAGAGATTTGTGTCTATGTTGGATTGTGAATTTCTAGTAACCCATAGGAGTATGTTTGCAAAGGCAAAATCCCCAGAATGGTTTTGAGTTTCAGGCTGTGTATTTCTTCCTGTGAATGAAATTTCTCTCAAGAAGCAAGATATCATCAACTATGGAGGTCATGATTTGTATAAGTTTCTTGTTTTGTATCAAACTCTGGCAGCTCACAAAAGACTTCCTAGCTAATTTATAAATCCACTAGATACAAAACTCTAATAGCAACACACTTATCTTCTGGTTCCTAAATCTGAAGGAAGTAAAGTATTGACAAGCTTCAACATAAACAAAGAAACTAGAAGAGGAAAGTAGAGATATTTATAATGAAAAGCCATGACAATACAAATGCTCTTTGGTCACTTACAACCGTTGAAGGAGGAGATGGATTGTTTTATTTTTTTGTTCAAACATTTATCATAAGTAAGCAACTCATAATATCAACAACTTGAAGTAAATAAACAAGAAATGGCGGTCCTAATCTCATAGTTGTTTTTTCTTCAAAAGATGGATCCACATTTTAAAGAAAAAGAAAACAGTTTTCTTTCATGATTGTATAACATTTTTATAATAGCAATGAAAGCCACGTTTTGATCCAGGAAGAATGCAGTTTTTTCCTTTAGAATGAAATATCAGCAAGGTTCATAATACAAATATGCATATAAAAGAAAACTAGAAATCTTCTAGTGGCGGCCAGCAGAATAAAATAGTATACTTACCAATGGAGTCTCGATGAGGAGTTACAGGGTTTTAAATGATGAACGCGGTGAGCATAAGACTGAGGATATTCATTCATGGTGACGGCTTCCAGAAAACCCTCTCTCTTCACTCTCAAAATTAGAATAAGGAAAAATGAGAAGTATTTTAGGGTTGAGCTCTTTTGTCGACCCTTAAAGCATTTTGCATAATGCTTGAAGTCTGTAGTCAATCATATAATAGCATTTTCAAGTAATATATATTACTTAATATTATAATTATATGTGTTTTAGCATAAAATTATAACGTTAAATAATATATTTGGTGTTTTCTTTATTTATTTATGGCTTTCTTGAAAAATTGTAATTTCATATTTATTAATTAATCTATTTCATACATCAATTAATAATTATTAAAATATTTAGAGTTATAAATTGTAATTTAATACTTATTAATTGATATATCCTATAAATCAATTTATAAATATTAAAATCTCTAAAAGAAAGCAATAATGATGTAAAATGGAGAGATAAGGGTGTCTTTAATGGCTGATGGACTTCTTCTTGGAGGTTGCAACCATTTGGAGACATAAGAAGAGCATCTAGGGGCTGTTGGAGCAGATTTAGGAGATATTGGAGAGTTTTGGGGAAGATTTATGAAATGAAACTTATTCATGGGTGTTCAAGGTGTCTTATGAGCTGGTTGAACTTTCTGGGGCCTTTTTGAAGGGCATTGAAAGTTACTTTATGGTTGTGAGGACTTTTTCCAAACATTAGTCCTTCTTGCACGGCTTCTAGACCCCTTTTTTGGGGTCTATTTCCTAGCATCCGACCCTTGGTGGTTGAGGGGTTTTGTACTTAGTGTTTGGAGGATCTCTTTGGAGAGTTAGTTCTGATTATGTAGAGGAAAGTTTTGTGACATTTTTTGTCTGTGGCAGTTTTATGCAGAATTTTGTAACTTATTTTTGAAGATCAAATACAAGTAACAATAGCTGAGTTTATGTTATCTGAGTTTCTTTTGGGAGCCTTCTTTTCTTTTTGCATTTCTTTGTGCATTTTCAGGTGATTTGATAAAGATAATTAGTGAGTTTTCTATCATTCCATGTTATTTTGTCTCACCTAAGCACCTAGTTGCATAAAGTATGTTTTCTTGCAGGTTGTAGTTTATGTCTTAGGGTGTGAAACTGGTAAGTGAGGCATTTGTTTTCCTCCTTGGTTTGGTTCATATTTCAGACTTTATTACAAATTATTTATGCAAGCCTATACAGAAAGGATGTGTTTTGTATTCATTTAGATAGTGTAAAGCCTCTTCTTTTGCACTTTCATATCATTTTGGTGTATCACCTAGTTCGCAGTAGTTTAAATTTCAATCTTAGGTTCATTTCAAGTAATCTCTTTCCCTTTACCTTATCAAAGTTTGGTTATGTTTTTAGGAGCTATAAGTGATCATCAAATAAGAACCAACCTAGAATCTAGAGATTCATTCCAGTTAAAGAAAAATCCCACCACCTAGGAATGATTCCACATTGACCAAGATTTCAAGCTGTAAACTATAAGCTTGAGGGTGCAAATTTCTAGTCTTAACAGTATCAAAAGGTTTATTGATGAAGATAGCATAGTGAAAATCCAGATATCAAGTGATTAACTGTTAGTGGTAAATCCTCTAGCAAGGTCGCACTTAAGAGTGTGTTTGTAACCTTTAACAGGGTTGGCTCTTCACCGATCTCACTTTAGAAGAGTAAAATTTTGGGTTACTGGTCCCAAGTGGTTTTTCCCTTAATAGGGTTTCCATGTTAAAAATCCATGTGTTAATGAGTCATTAATTTAGTATTTTTCATTACAGATAACTAATCTAGATTCATCAGTAAGCATTAAGTTATTTACTACATTTCGGTAAAAGCTAGAAAAGGATAAACTGCTATTCGGTAAATCTTAAGAAAAGGGATAAACAATGAACTCCGAGTAGTAGTTAATTGATATGATTATTTAAGGGCATACATCTTGAAGGACTGGAGATAACTAGAGATTTATAGTTGTGGTATAAATTTTTGCATTAATTTTTGAGGCCACTGATTCACCCCCCCTCTCAGTTATTCTAACACCTTAATGTATTGAGATACTCAAGAGTATCAAAAGGTTTTCTTGTTGACAACATAGTGAATGCTAGGTCAAAATACAAACTATTAGTTTTAAATCCTCTAAAAAGGTCACACTTAACAATGTGTTTGTAACCTTTAATAGGGTTGGCTCTTCACCAAACTCACTTCAGAAGAGTAAAAATTTTGGGTTACCGGTCCCAAGTGGTTTTTCCCCTAACAAGGTTTCGACGTTAAAATCTATGTGTCAAATATGTATATGGTTTATTGCATTGATATTTTTCTTTACACATTATTGAAACTGGATTGGGCAGTTAACACTAAGTTTATTTACTGCTATTTGGTAAAGTGTAAAAAAGATAAATAGTATATCTTACCGAGTAGGTTATATTTGATAAATCTATTTAAGGCATACATCTTGATGGACTCAAAAAACTAGAGGATATTCTATTTGAGATATAAGTTTTGGTTGGATTTTTGGAATTATTTTAAGGCCACTAATTCACCCNCCCCCCCCCCCCCCCCCCCCCCTTCTCAGTTATTCTAAAATTGGTATCAGGGCTTTGGTGCTTGGAAGAGAGTTTAAAGAATCAATCCAAAGATCACAAGATGAGTAAAAGGGATGTGCCTAAGTTGAATAAGGACAACTTTACATCATGGAAAAGAAGGATAAGACTTCATCTTGCAGGTATTGGAAATGATGTTACACAACACTTGGATACTGAATATGTTGCACCTACTGGACCTCTAATTGCCGATGAATTGAGAGAGAAACATGAACACAATTCTATGATGATAGAACTTGCTTATTTACTATCTGATGCTGAATTTAAAGATGTTAAATCATGCACCTCTGCAAAGAAAATGTGGCACAAACTCAAACTAGTACATGGAGGAGACACCAATGTGTTGAGAGCTAAAGTTGAAAGCCTAAGAGGAAAGTTTGATGCCCTAAGAATGAAGGAAGTAGAGAACATCACTTAGTACAGTAGGAGAATAAAAGAATTTGTTAATTCTATCCATGGAGTAGGAGGAGTACTTGAGGAATAAAAAATTGTAAGTAAACTTCTGAGAACCTTACTATATGTTTATGCTATTAGAGTATCTGCAATTCAAGAAATGAGAAAAATAGAAAATAAGAATGTTCCTCTTGATAGTTTGACTAGTAGACTTATTTAATTTGAGATGAGAACAACTATGACAATAGTGTCTTACCAACTATTGAGTCTGCATTAAAATATTCTCTGAAAATAAGCAAATCTAGTCACAAACACACTATGAGAAATGATAGTGACACTGATAGTTGTGAACAAGAACTTGATGAACTTGAAGCACTAATGGCTAGAAGATTACATAGAGGTAAATGAAGCTATAAAGGTAAATTACCATTGGTCTATTTTAATTGAAAATAAATTGGACATTTTGCTGCTAGATGCCCTAACAAGAGAAAGGATGAAAGAAATAATGACAGATCTAATGAAAAGAAGTATGACAGAAGTGATTACCAAGACTAGAGAAGCAACCGACAGTCTTACAAAAGAGAAAATTGAGATTACAAGGACAAAGGCAAGAAGGCTTGTTACCTAATTGAGAAAAAAGCTGAAAATATTGACACTAATTCTAATGAAGATGTTGAAGTAGTATTTGTTGCTATGAAGGATGATTCAGACGAAGAAGGTATGTTGAAACAACACTCATATCTTAAGTTATAAAAAATGATGTATGGATTATTGATAGTGGCTGTACTCATCACATGACTAGAGATAAAGAAAATTTTGAAACTTTTGAGTATTATAATGGTGGATTAGTTAGGATGGGTAATGACTCACCTTGCCCAGTTGAAGGAAAAGGCACCATCATGTTGAATAATCTGATCAAATGTGAAAATGCATATTGGGTGAAAGGACTGACTATAATTTATTGAATGTTTCACAACTAAACAACACAGGACACCGAGTTGCATTTGAGAACAAAAAGGCAATGATCTATAATGAAAAAGGAAATTTGATCGGTACTGGTTAACAAGCAAAAGGTAATCTATTCTATCTTGATGATATTGATACCACTTGTTTATTGGCTAGAAATGAAGACATTTGGTTGTGGCATACAAGGTTATGTCATGTAAAATTTGACAACATGGTTAAGATAAGTAAGAAAAGAAAATTAAGAGGTTTACCAATTATTTCAAAGCCCGACAATGTTATGTGCAAGAATTGTCAAATAGGAAAACTGACAAAGTCTAGTTTTAAGAGAAAAACCTACACATCTAATGCTATTCTAGAGTTAGTCCATACTAACTTATGTGGACCAATGAGAACAAAGAGCTATTATGGTGATAGATCCTTTATTCTATTTGTTGATGACTATTCTAGGATGATGGCTGTCATGTTCTTAAAACAGAAATCTGAAGCATTTAAGATGTTCAAATGGTATAAAGAAAAAATTGAAAAACAATGTGGAAAAGAACTTAAATGTTTAAGATCAGATAAAGGGGGAAAATTTATTTTTGATGAATTCACTAACTTTTGTAATGAGCATGGGATTACAAGATAGGTTTGTGCACCCAGAACACCACGACAAAATGGGATTGCTGAAAGGAGAAATAGATCAATTGTTGATTGTGCCAGAACACTGATGATTGAGAAAGGAATCACACAAACATTCTAGAAAGAAGCTATAAGTAGTGTTGTCTATACAATGAACCAATTTCAATTGAAGAAAGACACCAATAAGACACCTTATGAGCTATGGTATGGATACACACCAAATGTGAGTTACTTAGAATTTTTGGAAGTCAATGCTATATACTGAAGATGGTAGAAATGGAAAAATTGACTCTAAAAGTGATGAAGGAATATTTCTAGGATATTCTACTAAAAGAAAAGCTTATAAATGTTTGAACAAATCTTTTAACAAAATCATTGAAAGTGCAAATGTTAAAGTGGATGAATTTGATGAGAAAAATGATGAGTAAAGCAGAAAGGAACCAGAAGATTACAATAGATTTGTCTACATTGAAGAACCTGACACCTTACTCGAGTGATAGAATAATGCAACTGAGCATCAGGCTGCACACACCAAGAATCAGGAAAATAATCACAATGTTGAACCGAGTGATAATGAAGATCAAAGTGAAGATCAGAATGGAGATCAAAATGAAGAACATAGATCTGAACCTGTACTTGCTAAATATGTACAAAGACACCATCCACAGGGCCAGATCATTGGAAACAAAAGAGCTGAAATGAGAACAAGAAGTAAGTATCTTAACACTAGATATTTTATTTGTGATTTTGAGCCTAAATCTGTTAATACTGCACTTGAGAATCAAGAATGGGTTAGTGCAATGATTGAAGAGATTGAACATATTGAGAAAAATAAAACATGGACATTAGTACCTAGACCGAGTGACAAAAATGCCATTTGTACCAAATGGATGTTCAAAAACAAACTCAATGAGAATGGACAAGTCACAAGAAATAAATAAAGACTGGTATGCAAAGGGTATGCACAAGAAGAAGGTATTGACTATGGAGAAACCTTTGCACCCATTGCTAGAATAGGAGAAATAATTCTACTTGCTTATGCTACTTTTAAAGGATTCAAAGTATACCAAAAGGATGTTAAATATGCATTTCTAAATGGAATACTAGAAGAGGAGGTATACATTGAACAACCTGAAGGGTTTATTGATCCTAACAAGAGGAAAATGGTTTGTAGACTACACAAGGCCTTGTATGGATTAAAAAAAGAACCGAGAGCATGGTATGAAAGAATTCACTCTTATCTCATTAGTATTGGATTTGTTAGAACAAGTGACAACAGTAATCTATATTTGAAAGGAGATACTAATGATAAAGTTTTGATTGTTGAGATATTTGTTGATGATATCATATTTGGAGGAAATGATATGCTATGCAAAACATTTGCTGATGAAATGAGAAAAGAATTTGAAATATCAATGTTTGGAGAGATCAAATTTTTTTTGGGTCTATAGATTCTACAATAGGATGAAGGAATCTACATCACACAATCCAAATACATCAAATAAGTTCTAAAAATATTCAAGATGGAGGACTCAAAACTAGTTGGAACACCTATGGCAACCATATGCAAATTGACAAAGGAAGACAAGAAATTCAAGGTAAATGAGACCTTATACAAATCTATGATTGGTAAACTTATGTATGTTGTACACACTAGACTAGGTATAGCACATGTAGTTGGTATAGTTGCAAGATTCTCTACTAATCCTAAGCAATCACACAAGACTATTTTTTAAATAATTTTGAGATATCTGAAGAATACTAAAGACTATGGTTTGTGGTACAATAAAGAAGGCAAATTTGAGCTACAAGTTTATACTGATGCTGATTGGGATGGAAAATTAGATGATAGAAAGAGCACTATAGGAGGAGCATTCTTTATGGGTGATAGACTTGTCACATGGATAAGTAAAAATAAAGGATGCATATCTCAATCAATTGGAGAAGCAAAATATGTAGCGGCTACTAAAAATTGCTCTAACATTGCATGGATTAAGCAATTGTTGAAAGGTATGAATGAAGAAATTCTTGACCCAATGATTATCTATTGTGATAATACAAGTGCTATAAATATTTCAAAGAACCCTGTAATGCATGCTAAGACAAAGCACATAGCTATTAAGTATCATTACTTGAGGGAACAAGTACAAGATAAGTAGGTGATACTAGAATATGTACAATCCAAAGAACAAATAGTAGACATCTTCACAAAACCATTACCAAAGGATACATTTGAGTACCTGAGGAATAGACTAGGGGTTCAAAACTTGTCTACTAGTCACTAAGCTGACTTAGAGGTTGCATCAGCCTACACATTATCAGAAGATCAATCATGTTGATGCAAGCTAAGATATGGACTGCAATGATATATTAGTACACTGGAGGTACTACAAAGCTAAAAATTTTTTGGCATTGTTGTCAAAGGGAGAGGAAGAATCAATGAAATATACATCAGGGAGAAGAGCTTCTACAATCCAAAGGGAGAGATATATTCAATGAAATAACCATCCATCAAAGGGAGAGAATTGGAAAGAGTTAACACTGCATATCTATACAGAAAAGGGAGAAGAGACTCTACAAGAAAGGGAGAGAGATAATTAGAAAACAAAATTATTACACCTATCCATTGAAGGGAATGAACAAAGGGAAAGCACACAACAAGAATTGAATATGAGCTAGAAGAGCTTACTGAGATTCAGATACTTGAATTGGTTATAGAACAATAAGTTTGGTATGTTATGGCACATTTTATACTGCATATTTCATAGTATGTTGCCATCAATACCAAATGGAGAGATTGATGAACTATAACTGATTGAATGTTTGAAGATGTTAAGTTGATGATCACTGAGATGCAAAATTATATGTAAGACATTAAATTAATTAATGTATTCTATTATTATTGATTTCAAATTGATATGATATGATTAATCATATACCTATTGGTCATAACCTTGAACATCTGAAGAGACAAATTTTAAGTCATTGGTAAAACATAAAAGTGTTGAATACATCGAGTGACAGTATACACTGAGTGACAGTGTACACCGACGGATAGTGTAAACCAAGAACATTAGTAACCAAAAAATTGTTACCGAGAAAGTCTCACCGAGCAGTTCATAGTGTATATCGAGCACCGTAGTAAACTAAAGTTTCCACTGAGCATAACTAAAGTCTATGACCGAGCTAACTAGAGTTGATGACCGAGCAGAACTAAAGTTCAAGAAAGAAAAAACTACTTACCTGGCAAGAGATATATTTAGAGATTAACTGATTGATTACTCTATTTCTAACGATTAGTTAAACTAAAGCATGGAAGAGATTTAAAGCATAGTTATCAAGGAGAGATCTACAGAATAAAACTAAAGAAGAGCTTTACAGGATAAAGCAAAGAATGGCGAACTTTACAGATCAAGAAGTGATCTACAAAAAAAAAAGGAATATTGAAGTGGCTAATCATGTCTATATAAAGAGACAAGGAATTCATTAGCAAGATAGGAATGTTGAATATATTCTGGTGAAGATTGAATTCTTCATGCAGATCTGATCATACAAGATGAAGAACAAAGCCAAGGAATTCTGCAGACACCGAGAAACAGAGGACAGAGCATTCACTGAGCAGAAGGAAGAACGAATGAAAGAAAAGGAACTGAAGTGAACATTTATCAGAGATGTATTATTGGACTAACAATAGATCTGAAAATTTGCAAGTTAAAGTTGTATTAATGAACAAATAATTTATTGTATCAGTTTAACCATTGATTCAGAAAATCTCTTAACCGAGTGGGATATAACAGTCCTTAATCTATTGAGATACTCAAGAGTATCAAAAGGTTTTCTTATTGACAACATAGTGAATTCTAGGTCAAAATACAAACTTTTAGTTTTAAATCCTTTAACAAGGTCGCACTTAACAGTGTGTTTGTAACCTTTAATAGGGTTGGTTCTTCACCGAGCTCACTTTAGAAGAGTGAAAATTTTGGGTTACCGGTCCCAAGTGGTTTTTCCCCTAACAGGGTTTCCACGTTAAAATCTGTATCAAATGTGTATATGGTTTATTGCATTGATATTTTTATTTACACGTTATTGAAACTGGATTGGTCAGCTAACACTAAGTTTATTTACTGCTATTTGGTAAAGTCTAGAAAAGATAAACAGTATATCTTATCGAGCAAGTTATATTTGATAAATTTATTCACAGCATACATCTTGATGGACTGAAAGATAACTAGAGGATATTATATTTGAGATATAAGTTTTGGTTGGATTTTTGGAATTATTTTAAGGCCACTGATTCACCCCCCTCTTAGTTATTCTAACAGTTTCTATGAATCTTATACCATTTATATGATCACGATGATACATTTCTAAAGATGTAACATTTATAAATTTTGACTCATCTTTCTTTGTTTGACATGCTTGCATCTCTAAATTAATGTGCATTTGAACACTTAGGTCATCCATGAAGTACTACATATTTTTCCATCAAGATGTTAACTTGTATATAAACTCTTCCTTCATGTTGATGTTGTTTGATGTACCTTCACATGTAATGTTGAAATGTGTTGTGTTAGATTCTTCTTTGGTTTGTTAATTAACACAAATGTGTCTCTCATCACTAGGTTTGTGTTAGTAATAACTGAGAGGTGGGGGGGGGTGAATCAGTAGCCTCAAAAATTTATCCTTTAAACTTCAATCCACCGATTAATACACCTCAGTTTATTAAGTCCCTACAAGATGTATGCCTTTGAAATACTTGAAATAAATAATTGTCTGTCGATTTACCTTGTCTATCCTTCTTCTCCTTGATAACCGATAAGCAGTAAAAATTATTTATCGATACTCAGTAAATATGCAGAGTATACCAATCAATCCATAAATGCATATGTGAAATGTAAAACAATAAAGTAATAAACCATACACACATAACACAAGGATTTTAACGTGGAAAACCTGTTAAGGGAAAAACCATTGGGACTGGTACCCCAAATTTTCACTCTTCTGAAGTGAGCCCTGTTAGGAGCCAACCCTGTTAAATGTTACAAACACACTGTTAAGTGCGACCTTGTTAGAGGATTTTTATACATAGATTGTCACTAAGTATCTGGCATCTACGCTACCATCCTTGAATCAACCTCTAGACTGTCAATAGGCTTTATGCTAAT
>MU227363.1:453643-500571 GCA_018584345.1 Thuja plicata
TGGCAATCTGTTAGGATATACCTCAATTATAGAAGATGGTTAAGTCCTGCTCTGTTAAGAGACTTAATGCTTCAATGGTTAAACTGAAACACAATGACCTATTTCTAATGCAACTTGAATTGCAAATATTTAGATCTATTTACTTACAATACCTCTCTGATCAATGTATCAATTTAGTTCCTTTGTATTTCACACTTTCTACTCTGTGATGCTGTGCTTCACTGTTCGTCAGTGTCTGCAGAATTCTTTAGCTCTCCCTTAGCTTGACTGATCAGGACTGTATGAAGCTTAACCTTCACCAGTTTCTCTTCAGAATCTTCTTTCAATTCACTCCCCCGTGTATCTGATTGCTTTCAGAAATGAATTATGCTTGTCTCTTATATAGACATGATATTCCTTAACTCTTGGTTCTTGATTCTTGATTTTTGGAGTGAAAAACAATCCATCCAAATTGATTTACAGCTTTAACTCCTGATTTATCTCGTAGTTATCTTCTTGCCAGCTGTATAAATCATCTTTAAATCACTTACGTAACTGTGGTCGAATAAAACAAATAAAACAACCAGTTAATTCTATCCTTAAGATTTGCCAGCTAGATATTTTGTCATTTTCTGATCTCTCTGTTCTGTCAGTCAATTCTGCAGTTTGTCGCCCGTGACAACTGCCAGTTCCGTCGGTGCAACTTCAGTTAGCTTTGGGATCTCTGTCTGTCAGGCATCATTGGATCTTTCTCATTGGGCAACACTAATTTCAGCTTGTTGGGCATCCTGTGATTCTGTTTTGTCAGGAAACACTGTCTTCTGCTCATCGGGCATCACTGTGACTTTATCTTTGTCTTTACCAATGGTGTTCACTCTGCCAGTGTGGTCTGTCACTTAGTGAATACTTGAATTTTATGCATTGCTGAAAGCATAACCTTTGTTCCATTGATTCTGTAAAGTCTTTGGAATTATGTATATGACTGTATAGATGATATCAAGTTGACATCAGTGACAATACAAACCATTAATTGATTTAATGTCTTGCTTCATTTTCAACTTAACATTATCAAACATTCAATCAGTTACATGTCATCAGTTTGGAACCCAATCCTCCTTGTTTCCTTATAATTTATCATATGTAGGAATTATAATTCTATTTCTTCTACCACCAATTTTTTTAAGCTTGCATCACATTTCCCTTATTACGGCCTTGAATTTTATGCTCAAGTGTGATACAACTAAGTATAGTGTTTCTATGCATCCTGCGATAATAAAAAATATCTAATATTTAACGTTTTGGGACATATTTGGATCTATCACTTGTGGAAACATTACTATATTACATCAATATTATTTGGGTTGGCCTACATTGACTAAAGCCTTGAAACTGTAGCTACACACACTAGAAAAATTGATAGTGTAGGCATCAACCTTAAATGATTTAATTTTGCATTTTGTTGGGATATTAAAATACAATAAAAATGTACATATTTACCATTATGTACAATATAAAGGTAAAATGTTGATAACATAAATGAATACAATTTGTGAGTAGTATAATTAACACGTCTTTTAGTAGATCCACATACGATGATAACTTCTATTGTTCCATTCTTGTTTGGAAATGTATAGGTACTTTATACTAAAATAAAGGGATACATTTATAAGTTATAACAAGATATTTTCTAGTGGAACAACTACTATATAATTAAATATAAATTTTGTAGACAAATATTTGACCTTAGTAGGGAAGAACACCTTATTGTATTTTTCATATTGGATTATTCTATTTTTAATATGGTATTTTAATTGTTAGATAGATCTCACGTGTCTTGATGACAAGAATTTGTTTCAAACTAGGGGATGATATTTCAAACAAATCCAAATAGGTTTATATGAATTACAATCATAAAATGTCATGAGAATAATGATGTGACATGATCAAGTTACTTGTAATATCTCCCATAGGGCTTAGCACACGGGCATTTCCCTTATCCTTAATATTACATTGAATGAATTATTTAACTAGTTCCCATTTCATTTTGTGCATAGATGATTGATTATGTTACTAGAGCTATAATAACATAATGGGAGGCATGAACTCATATTCCATTTTATATGTACTCACATGACTTAACATGAACTAAGAGTCATGAAGGTGACACATTGCCTTCTCTTGCCACTTACATAGGAACCCTAGATGCACTTTCATATTATGATGTAAACATGGTGTGGGAAGCATTCTACATGTATTATCTTTATTCCATATTATTTCACACTTATTATTATATATAATAATTACTTTGCATTTTTTATTTTCTTACATATTGTATTTTAACCCTTAATTTTCATGTACCATTTACCCTCTTCCAAAATTCAAATATATCCACAATATCTAGATATGTAGGGTTGGTTGAAAGCAACATTATTTCTACTATAAATTTGATATGTTTGTTTCACACAAATAATAGGTGGTGGAACTGGTTCTTAATTCTTTCCCCTATCTCCCTATTTACTTATCTAAATGGAGGGGGATAACACTAACTTGCGTAGGGTATCAACTGAGAGAGAGAGAGAGAGAGAAAGAGAGAGAGAGAGAGAGAGAGAGAGAGAGAGAGAGAGAGAGAGAGAGAGAGAGAGAGAGAGAGAGAGAGAGAGAGAGAGATTTACCAAAATTGGTTCTTTCCCACCCCTATGATTTCTTTCTATTTCATAATCCATTTAGATTTTAGTTAAGCTTTATTTTCCTTGAAGTTTAATGAATATTTATAATTTGTAATTATGTTTGGGTGAGACAAAAGCTACTCATTGCACACATTTCTTTGAGTTTGTAGGTTATAAAATGCACTTACAAATGTGGAAAACCACATGAATATATCTAATGACATTCATTACTTAAGATCTTGGACCCTAACATCATTTTTATTTTTAAAATTTTACCTTTTTTGCATGTTTTATAGTGTCAATTCACCTTGAAAAGTATGTTAATTTATGATTCACATGCACATCAAAGTTAAGCCAAAATTTAATGGTAAATTATTCATGTACCCAAGCTAATTAATATTAATCTTTGGTAAATTTTGAGAGAATATCTTAATATTATATTACAAAATTGTGTAGCACGCTCTTTTGCAAGTATATATACTTCCTTAATTAATGTTCATTTTATTTGAAATGTATATTATTTTAGGATTCACATGCACTGCAAAGTGGAGAAAAAAGTTTAATAGTAAAGTTTGATGCATACATCATTTTTTTTAATTACAATTTAGTTTTGAGTTTATTTTGAGATAGCATCTTTATATGATTATATAGTTGCATGTTGTAGACTCTTTTACTACGGTTTGATCCCTCCTTCATTCTTGTCCACCCGCATTTAAATCCTCTTACACACACTCTCTTTCTAATTTTCTGAGTTCATTTACTTTGAAATGTGTGTTTATTTAGGAATCTCATACCCCTATAAATGAGGGAAAATTTAATCTGAAACAAAAAAAAGTTAATATTGTCAGTTGGTATTTGGTGTACAAATTATCTAACATACTTTTTTTTTAAATGTTGAAATTGAAGGGTATTTATTATTATGATATTGTTATCACAATTCAAGTGTGTAGGTTCGAGTCAAATTTATTGATTCATAGTGGTTCACAAGAACTCATCTTTCATGAGAACGAATAGTCCACTTTAGCACATATTGTATCAACTTTAGCTATTCTCCACACAAAATGACATAACTGTAAAAACACAAAGCCACTTAACGTGTTTTCATCATTTTTTGAATTTCTATAGCATTGTGGAGGTGGATTATGAGGGTCGAACCAGTGAAAATTGCACAAAAATCTGTCATAATATACAAAATTAGATTTTTGTATGGACCTAAATTATAGTGCTATTTTGTGTTGGGAATGGTCATGTCCCAATGCTAGGTGATGCTTGTAGAGGTGAAGCATTGGACCTTCCAAAAAGTCAGCCATCTCAATGCTACTACACTACTAAAACTCAAGTACCATGGAGTTTCCTCTAGGGTTAAGCCAACTTAGGGTATTTATCATCTTTTTTGTTTAATCTTTATAAACGATATGATGGTGCTCATTTTATAATTTGTTTGAGTGAATGTTGACGTCTCTTTGATTTTAATAGATAAGAATTAAGAATCAAGGGGTATCTCTTACGGTTGAAACAAAAAGTGTCTGTATTCTTGATATCATTTTTGGGTTTAAACAATACATTCTTAAGCTTTAAATTAATTGGGGGAGAGGATATGACTAGGGGAGAGGATCAAGGAGTTGAGCACCCTAACTTTGTCCTCCTCAAAATCTCATGTGACAATTTCAAACCACTCTCAAATTTTCTATGTCATTATACTTGGCAAATCCCTTGCTTATAACTAAGATTTCAGCTCCACGTCATCAAACATGATGGCACATCCTTATGTTTTTTGTTGAGGTTTTTCAAATGTCCCAACAAAGTTAAAGAGATAGTTGTGCACTAAGTCATGTTTTCTTGGTGTGCTAATGTTATATCATCATGTTTTTTGTTGAGATGTGTGAAATGTCCTAACAAAGTTAGGGTGATAGTTGTGCACTAAGTCATGTTTTCTTATTGTGCTGATGTGACATCATCATGTTTTAGGTTGAGGTGTTTGAAATGACCCAACAAAGTTAGAGTGATAGTTATGCACTAAGTCATGTTTTGGTGTGGAGATGTAACATCACATGGTTTATCATTTTTTAGACCTACAAAATACACTTCCTTCAATTATTATGTAGTCAAGATCAACACTTACAACTTTAAAGTCTAAGCATTAAATCAGCAAATGCCACAACAACTATTGGAACATGCTTAGCTATAGCTCATTTGAAATTACATGATTCTGTTGTAGATAGCCTACTTATTAATGTGATTCTAAATGAACCAGCTAAATAATCAAAAGATTAGAATATATTGTTTAAACTTTTTCTTATATCATACTGCAAGAAATTTTGAATCTTAGCAAATGACGAATCAAAAAACTTACCACCACCCTTCTAATTAAATTACAATTAGTTGATAACTATATATTTTTATATGAACCTTACATCACATTAAATATTCATCTCTTTTACATGTAGAAAAAAACTTCTATATTACTGACTATATTATATAGTTAAATGGTTTTGTAATCTGCAATAAGTGGTCTTTTAACATAAAACTTCTATAATCAAAATATATTGAACCTGTAAACCTGCATAATAATCTCATTCATGGGTTTTAGCAGTTATACAGTGGCACATTGAATTTGAAAAGGTGCAATAGTAGTCAGTGGTTCAGAATATTGGCAATGTGGGTGCACATTCCGTATGGTGCTGCTCTATTGTTATCTGACACAGCTGCTTTTGTTCATCCCACGCAAAATATGTGCTGTTTTGTTTCCATTATAAGCAACAAATTCCACATCAATGTTACTGCTTTCTTATACTCTCTCTTTATCTACTCTGAGTTATATTCCAAGATAACAAACAAACTACAATTTAACCTTGGCGTTCATGACTGACATGACTGCTATGTTTAAGTTTCTCTGATCAAAGCCAAACTCTCAAGTAGATTGCCTGCATATTGTTATCTAATAATCTTTCAATCAAGAGTTTTTCAGTAGTTGTGTCTCGAATGTCTTATTTGAACATAGCATTTAAATCAGTGTCCAAACTTGAGTATTTTATGTTGAGCATAAATTGTCCTGTATAAATATTTAAAGATTTTCTAAATTGAAATTATTGAATGGAAATAAAAAAACCTTTCAAAAATATATGTATTATTACTTATAAGGTGCAAATGATTGAAAGTTGTGAAATCAAGAGTTTGAGATCGAATTGTGACTATGATTTTTTTAAAGAAGTATATTTTATGTAGAAATGAAGTTTTCATACTTGTAAAGTATCAAGATATAAAACTTTATAGATTAAATTGTGGGTAAGGTTTTAGCATCAATATTTCGGATCACACTCTATTTTGAACTTGTAAAATATATCTACATTTGAAATAACTAAAATGAGAATAGTGTTAAAATGAGAATAGTGTCCTATATGAGTTGAAGTTCAAAGCTTCCTTTCAAATTAGTCAAGGAGCTCAACATTAATTAATAATAAAAGGAATGAGAGATAAGTGGGTGACATGGATGTCAATGTGCTGTGATAGTGAATGGTGTTAAGTCAATTGTTGATTATTTTTATGTGAACCTTTGAATGCTTTGTATTAAACAATGTGATTTGACTATGCCATGAGAATAATGATGATTATTTCTTGTTAAAGAATGGAGCATTATTGTTGATGCTTCACATAGAATTTAATTGATGTACCTTAAAAAAGAAAAGATATTGTATTCTATTTTCAAAATATGATTTTGATTATTCCAAATTAAATGAAATGCAAATGTCTTTCAATAATTTTTTTTTCAATAAATAAAGTTAGACACGAACTTTTGACATCTATGTCAAAGGGTAACAATCAAATCCTAGGAACGTTGACCATGTGACAAATCAATATTTAAATATGCTAAATGTGATTGCGCTTGTGATCTTGTTTAGGGTGAGTAAGTTGGTGAGATTGAGTAAGATGGGTTTTTTAATATACCACTTTGGCATAGTTGAGTTTTGGAATGGTACTTAGGTTGGTGAGTGTGTCAAAATAGTCAAATTATGCTCTAGAATCATGCATCCAAAATATTAACCTAAATTGGCAAGTGTTAGGGTGTGAAATTTTCTATTCTATATTTTTCCCTCACTTTGGTGCGTGTGAAAAATTGTGGGCATATAGATGTGCCAAATAAAAACACATAAGAAAAATAAGATGCAATAAAAAAGAATTATAATTTATTTATATCCAAAGAGTTTGAACCATTGAAGAAAACTTTCGCACTTGTAAAACTTGTATATGCTAAAAATAAGATAGTAGATGATATGCCCAATTAAAATTAAGTGGAATAATAAATAGTGTAGATAAATTACGGAGAGATATTTTTTTGACCAAAAATTGAGTGTAATAATGTGAATTTAGTATTGTAAAATTTTAAAATATTAAGGACAAAAAATAAATAATGATATATGTATGGTAGAGTAGAGAATACATATTTAAAGTGTAATTGTGCATTTGATAAATGTGTTGAAAGGTTTCCCCCAATATTGTTTGCCTCAAGGAAGCAAGCATGGTGATGTAGAACTTGTGAAAAATAATAATGGATTGCCCCCAAATGGAAAGATCTAGTCAAAGAATTAAATAGAACATATACAAAAGTTGAACATGTAAAAGAACCAAGATTGTAAACTCAATTTGAATCAATGTCCATGGGATTAGAAATATGTATCACAAGAAGTCATGTCTCCATGAGGAACGCCCCTCAATATGCTATATTTGCACACATGGTGAGGTTAGTGGATCATAATCACGATTTATCTTTATGAACAATATTATTATGCTAGTTTCTTGCATTTCACATCCTTGTGTTGAAGATGTTTCTATGAATCTTATGCCATTTATATGATTGCGATGATACATATCTAAAGATGTATTTTTCATAAATTTTGACTCATCTTGCTTTGTTTGACATGCTTGCATTTCTAAATTAATTTGCATTTGAACACTTTGGTCTATCATGAACTACTACATATTTTTCCATCAAGATGTTAACTATTTGTAATGAAAATAATGATACATGACATAATCAAGTTATTTGTAATATCGCCCATAGGGCATAGCACACGGGCATTTCCCTTATCCTTAATATTACATTGAATGAATTATAACTAACCCATTTTATTTTGTGCATAGATTATTGATTATGCTATTAGAGCTATAATACCATAATGGGAGGCATCAACTCTTATTCCATTTTATATGTACTCACATGACTTAACATGAACTAAGAGTCGTGAAGGTGACACCTTGCCTTCTCTATGCCACTTACATAGGAACCCTAGATGAAATTTCATATTATGATCTAAACATGACGCAGGAAGCATTCTACATGTATTATCTTTATTCTATATTATTTCACACGTATCATTCTATATAATAATTACTTTGGATTTTTTTTATTTTCTTACATATTGCATGTTAACCCTTAATTTTCATCTACCATTTACCCTCTTCCAAAATTCATATATGTCCACAATATCTAGATTTGTAGGGTTGGTTGAAGGTGACATTATTTCTATTATAAATTTTATATGTTTGATATCACATAAATAATAGGCGGTGGATGTGGCTCTTAATCCTTTCCCCTATCTCCCTATTTCCTTATTTAAATGGAGGGGGATAACACTAACTTGCATAGGGTATCAACCCTTTATATATTCAATTCTAAGGTTAATTTCTTTGGGAATGCGCCTCTACTATAGATATATAGAGAATAAAATTGACCTAGATTGGTTCTTTCCCACCCACTTATTTTTTTTGATTTCTTTCTATTTCTTAATCCACTTAGATTTTAGTTAAGCTTCATTTTCATTGAATTTTAAATGAATATTTATAATCTATAATTATGTTTGGGTGAGATAAAAGCTACTCATTGCACACATTTCCTTGAATTTGTAGGTTATAAAATATACTTACAAATGTGGAAACCCACATGAATATATCTAATGGGATTCATTACTTAACATCTTGGACTCTAACATCATTTTTATTTTTAAAATTTTACCTTTTGTACATGTTTTATAGTGTCAATTTACCTTCAAAAGTGTGTTTATTTATGATTCACATGCAGATCAAAGTTGAGCCAACATTTAATGGCGAATTATTCACGTACTCAAGCTAATTAATATTAATCTTTGGTAAATTTTGAGAGAATGTCTTAATATTATCACAAAATTGTGTAGCACACTCTTTTGCTAAGTATATACTTAATTAATGTTCATTTTATTTGAAATGTATATTATTTTAGGATTCACATGTACCCCAAAGTGGAGAAAAAAATTTAATGGTAAAGTTTGATGCTTATACCATTTTTTAATATTATAATTTAGTTTTGAGTTTATTTTAAGACAACATATTTATATGATTATATAGTTGCATGTTGCAGACTCTTTTACTAAGGTTAGATTCCTCCTTCATTCTTGTCCACCCTCATTTAAATCCTCTTACATACTCATTTTTTAATTTTATGAGTTCATTTACTTTAAAATGTATATTTATTTAGGAATCTCATACCCCTATAAATGAGGTAAAATTCAATCGTCAAGTTTGTATATACCCATATCAGTTATGATTTAGAGACTTCTTAATATTATATAGTTGCAAGTGGCACACTGCTTTTCTATGCTTCGATCCTTTCTTGATTATTGTTTGTAGAACACACCACAAGAAAAAGAGTGGTGGGGAGTTGAATCAACCCTAAGAAAATACTTAAAATTATTCATTCATAAACTCTAATCAATTAACTTTAATCAACTTATCATCAAACAAAGATAAATCAATGAAAAACATACAAATGAGCACCAAATTTTTACATGGAAAAATCAATGTGGGAAAAAGAATGATGAGAATAACTCACTATATGAATTACTAAATACAATAATGTGTTAGGATCAAGGACAAGGTAGCTCTCTATTCATGATTTGAATTTTAGGCTAGGACACACAACCTTAGGGAAAGATAAAATGGGCTTGCAAGTCGAGACACATAATCACGTGGTAAGATACAAAGGAATTGTAGGCTAAAGTTCATTTCTTTAGGGAAAGATACAAATATACACAATTATACAAAATGACTCATTGTATTCCAATAAGAACATAAATAAGATTAAATTAAGTGAACAAGTCTCCAAAAATAAAACTATCCTTGAACCACTGTGTTAATTGACCAACTTCATGGAAAACATCACACATTCATCCATTGTATTAAATATCTATCATATTAAATAAATGATCATGAAATCACATCACAAATTGATCCTCACACTTCTCCTTCACCGTAAAATTTTCCACATCATTCAAAAACAATTCACACTCTAATGCGCTAAAATAATCTTCAATATATAGAAAATTATTCGTTAAAACCATCAACTAGGTACACCAAGAAAATAACACACATAATTGAAACCAAATTATCTACCAAACTCAATTGTGATAAATGAGGTCCATGTTAGATCCTATGATAAGAAAGAACCGGTCAAGAATTTAATGTCATTCATAGATCACATGCAATCTCCAAGCAACAAATGATCAAAGATCAAAATATATAAATGAAGATAAATTTATAATCAGACAAAAATAGAGAAAAAGAGAATTTTTTAGAATAATCTCACCAAGCTATCACTAAACTAGTGAAGGTGAGAGTTGAGTGCTTATTATATAGAAAAATAAACCCATATAAAACTAGGAGGTGCATTAACTTCAATTCCCCATAAAAGTTGGGAGGCTTTACCTTCTTGGTAAATATCAAAATAGGTGGCATAACCTCCTTACATTAAAAAAAAAGGAGTTATGAAAGGTGGAAAATAAATCCAAAGGAGGGTGAAAAACCCAAATACCCCATAACCCACTTAGGAAATGACAAAATAGTGGTTATGAGAGGTGGCAGAATAAGCCAAAAGTGGGTGTGTGACTCAACTACCCATGTTTGGGAGTGAGTGACAAATGTAGCTAAAGTATTTTTCCATGTCCTCATATTGACCACTCCTAATAACCTAAGTAATGTTAAATAAAATATGTGTAGGAAAAATAAATAACCCCTAACATAAGGAAAATAAAAAACTTACACTAACACCCCCCTTAAGTGTACTTTAGGTAGGTGGAAAGATGGGTCTTGAGAAATGAGGCCATGTTAGGTGCCTGTGTAAATAGATATCCCCCCTAAAATAAGAATCCCCCATAAGAGGAATATGCCNCCCCCCCCCCCCGCCAAAATAGAGAGAGAGAAAAATGAAGGACTAAGAAGCCCCTCCTAAAGTAGACACCTATTGTATCCGAAGCAAAGCTCGCAAATGAAGGAACTTGATTTTGGTGAAAGTTTTGGTGAATATGTCTATAGTCTAATCCAATGTAGTATAATACTTAAAATCAATTATGCCTTCTTGAATCAGCTCCCTAATGTAGTACATATGTATCTCAATGTGTTTCATCCTCTGATGATGTATTGAATTTCTTGAGATTCGTATAGCACTTTGATTATCACAAAAGATGATTGTAGGCTTCCTAATTGGAATACCAAACTCATTGAGAATATTCTGAAGAAAAATAGCCTTAGAGGTGGCATTAACTACCCCTCGATACTCAGACTCTATTGATGAAAGATTAACTTTAGAATGCTTCTTTCTTGACCAACAAATTGGATCAAAACCAAGTGAGAAGAAATACTCTAAAGTAGACTTATAATATGGAGAATCACCTGTCCAATCTGAGTCTTTATATCCCACCAAGTCAATATCTAAACCTACTACATAATGAATTCCATAATTGTGAGTACCTTGAATTTAGTGGAGTATCCTCTTAGCTTATTTCCAATGCAACTCATGTGGTTCCTGCATGAAATGAGAGACCATGCCCACAACATATGAAATGTTGAGTCTTGTATGACTCAAGTAGATGAGATTCCCAACAAGCTATTGGTACAATGAGCCATCAACCAAGGGTGAAGAATAATTAGCCTCAAGTTTGATGCCAGAGAGAAATGGAGTTGGTTTAGGCTTACAATTAGCCATGTGAAATCTAGAGAGCATATAAAGTGCATACTTTGGTTTTCCAAGAAAGATACCTAAGGATGATTGAGTGATATCAATCCTCAATACATAATGCAAATGGCCTAACTCAAACATCAAAAATATATCATGAAGAGAAATTTTAACTACCTTGATAGTGGATGAGTGACTCCTTGTGATCAGCAAGTTATTGACATAGAGAACCAACGATGCGAGAGTGTCATCCTGTTATAGAATATATACACTCAGATCATATAATGGTATTGAGTGAAACCACTGTCATAAGGAATGAGTCCATCCTAGATTACTAAGATGAGGATATTGTTTAAGGTCATAGAGAGACTTTCAAAGCCAGCACACAAGTGAAGGATCCTAAACAAACCCTTGTGGCTGCTCCATGTAGATTTCCTCCCTAAGGTCACCTTGAAGAAAAACACTCTTCACACCATCTAATGAACTTCCCGGTGATGGGTTGTACCTATAGCTAGGACAAGTCATATGGAATTCATCTTAGAAACTAGTGCAAAAGTCTTGGAGTAGTTAATCCCATGAACCTGGGAGAGCCCTTTTTCTAGCAAGTGAGCCTTGTGTTAATCAACTAATCCATCTATTGTAAATTTTGTTCAATAGATCCACCATCATCAAATAAGTTTCCTTCCCTTAGGAAGAGGGATTAAATCCCATGTGTGATTCCTTTCTAAAGAATTGAACTCTTCTTGCATTGAAACATCCCACTCGAGAACACCTGAAGCTTCTCTAAAAGACTGTGAAATAGAAGTTGAACCAATGAAGATATGTGGAGTTTGCTAAAATCGTGAGCTTAGTCTTCTAGTATTTGATGGATCACCAACCCAATCACTAGCTAAATCTAATGTATTTCAAATACAAAGAGGTTTTGATGTTGGAGAGTCTAGAGGATAATCATTAACCTCTGAATAATGACTAGGAGAGGAATGTGAATCCTCATCATCACTATCACCATCTGAAGTGGAGGAAGATGAATCCTCATCAACATCCGAAGGATCAATATCCTCTAAAGAACTATCATCATGATGCAATGTCTCCAAAGTGATGATAGATGGATAAGTGGTATGAGAATAATAGGAAGAACTCTCTTCAAATCAAACACTCCTTTCAATGAAAAATTCATGAGTAGTGGTATGTAGAAGTCTATAGCCTTTGACTGATAATCCTATAGAATTATTTTGTTTTCATTAGTTTTGTCAAAGTCATATTGACTAAGTCAATTAGTGAAAGGAAAGGAAAGAATAATTGCATTTGGTAAAACATATAATATTCATACCAAGTCAGTCAATAATACATCAAGGAAGACAAGCACCAAGAAACACATAATAGTTACCGAGCCACCGAGCTAGTGAAGTATGTTACTCAGCAATGAAAGCAGAAGCAGTTTTGGTAAACATGAGTCAGATTGACATTTATTGAAATACCACAAAAATCTATAAGATTCTAAAGTCGAAGAAGAAGTTAGTTACAAGATCTATGACTTAGAAAATTCATGGTAAAGATATATGGTGAAGGTCAAGTAGACAAAGCAATAGTTTTAATTCCAACAACAGTGCAAGTCCCGAGGAAATGGTTACACGGTTCACCGAGTAACTAGTACATTGAATCTATTCATGAAGATGATCTAAAAGTTGAGAATAAAAGAAAAAAAGAATAATCAATAATATTAAGAGGCAAAACATTGAGTATATAAAGGATGTTTTGAATGAAAAGAGCGCGGTAAAGAGAGACAAGACAAGGTTTAGTTGAAAAAAAGTTGAAGTGTAGAGAAGCACCGAGTATAGAGAAGTTACAATAGAGCAGTTGGATGAGTTTGATTCCACCAAGTGTAGTATGAGGCAAAGAAAACATTGATCATACAGAGTTTGAATAGCATATGTTGATGCATTCTCACAGACATTTTTGCATTAAGTTTTATAGTATTAAGAGGAGTTAAAATCCCATTATTGGGTAGACCCTAATAGGTTTGATTTTGTAAATCCTTTAACAAGGTACATCTCTTCATTTAGAGATTGTTAAATCATTTAACAAGGTAGAATTAATAAGTCTTATTGTACTCCTAACATTGTAAGCTATCATAAATAGATAACATTGTAGCTCTAACCGAGCAACCTTTTTTCTGCAGTAGTGAAGGATCGTGGGTGTCACCCCCACTAGAGTTTTTTCCTCTAGCAAAGGATTTATGCATGACCAAAAATATTGGTGTTATGAGTTGTTCTTACATTTTTAGTTCATATTCTTTACAATGTTTACTTGCAATATTTTCCGTTGGTATATGATCAATTTGTATGTTTAAAAGTTTTATTGATATTAATTCACCCCTCCCCTCTCAGTACTTAAATTTCCATAGTTAATCCAACAATTGGTATTAGAGCTTGGACTCTTGAGATAAAGGCTTAAATACTCGAGAGTAAAGATCACAACCATGGAAAGTTATAAGAAAGCAAAAAAGATTGAAATTCTTGAGTTTGAATTGAAGAATGCACAAGAGGTGATTAATGACCTAAGGAGAAAATTGCAAAAATCATTGAAGGTTAGAAGGCACTTATATAATGAACTGAGGTCTACACAGGAGCATGCTAATGTACTTGAAACAACATCTGAAGGTATTCTTAATGATGAATCTGAGACAACCATTATATACCTAATGGAAAACAACACTCCACTTACCAAGCAGTTGGACTTAATGAAGAAAGATCAGGAAGCTCAAAGCATAAGGTTGATAGAAATACTTGAATCTAAAGGAAAAGATGAAGATGAAAAAAGGATGGCAGAAGAAGACAAAAGACAATCTGATATAAGACTTATTGAAAAAGACAATGAAATCATGAGAATGACCCAAACTCACTATGCTATGACCGATCAGTTAGTAAATGAAAATATAGAGATAACCAGAAAAGAATTTGAGAATCAAGCACTGAAATCTGAGAATGGAAGAGTCAGTAATGAACTGAAAGTAGAGAAAGAAGCCAATGAAGTACTAAAGCAAAGTGAAGAAGCATTAAGGACACTGGAGAAATGGATTAGAAGTCAGAAGCAACCAAAATACAAGGATGGACTTGGATTTAATGAAGATAGCACTATTGAGAAAAGAGAGTCCTCCAACAAACCTGGAATCAAGATTGTTAGACTAAAAAGGTATTTTAACTTATTAAATAAAGCATTATTGATTTAATTATTCAGTTGAACCTTTTTTTATCTCTAGTTCACTTAAGCTAAACTTTAGGCATATAATAATTAATTCTTTATTAATTATTATCTTGCAACCTAGGTTTCTCCACCTTCTGGTTTTTGATCTCCTTTATAAGGATTGATCTCTTTGTAATTTGTATTCCCTCTTTGAATGAATATTCCATCTTTCAGATCATTCTAATTTTTGTCTCCATTTCTTTGCTTTTGTAACAAGTTATTTTGCATGCAGTGGATCTTGGTGGTTGAATTCTTTGAATTCTAACATGGTATCAGAGCTTCCACGAAATCCTTGATGAAGAATATCATCAACCAAATTAAAACCTTCAGTGACTTGTGTAGATTGTGAAACTATTGTTAATAAATTATCATTTGGAATTACAATCAAAGTATCCACATTATTTCTCAAGGAAACAATTCCTTCTTGTGCTTGTACAACTCACCTACAACCTTCAAAAGAAAAAGGAGTGGTGATAATTCCAAAAGTCAATATTCCAAGAGGATTTTCTATCCCTGCAATTATGAGTGCACCTCCAGTACCAGTACCACCACCCATACCTGCCAGTTACAATGCCTATTCTCATCAAAGAGGACCCAACATTTTCCATAAGAGATCTACCATCAAAAAAGTCAATGTTAACCACCCTAGGAGCTTAAAATTTTGGCAGTCCTGCCATATTTAGCGGCATCGCCAGGTTTAGCAGTTCTTTGCTAGATTTAGTTGAGATCACTTGGAGTTCTTCTTGTTTTGGAGCCCTCTTCGGTTGTTTTTCTCTAACAGGAGCATATAGAGGCATTTTTTGGACTTCCTTATATTGTCAGAAAGCTCTTCCGAGGTGGAAATTTTTGCACAAGTTTGATTTTCTGATTTTTCTATTTCATTGGCTTTTTTCCAGTCAAAGATATAACTTCTTTTTCAATCAACATATCCTCATAGAGTAGAGTGAGAGCCTCTAAAACATAAAGAATGAGTTGTTATACCTCTTAAATACCTAAACATCCACTTGACTAAATTCCAATTCTCTTTTCTAGGATCTTTCATATACCTTCTCACAACTCCCACTTTATGTGTAATATTTGTCCTTGTACACACCATGTCAAACATCAATTTTTCAATTACTGAAGAGTATATAATCTTATACATGTACTCCATCTCCTCTCATGTCTTGGGGCTCATCTCCTTGGACAGCTTAAAATGACTAGGTAAAGGTGTACTAACTGGTTTTGCATCTTTCATCTGAAATATTTTCAAAACCTTTTCTATGTAATCACTTTGAGACAATGTCAATGTGTTATTTTTCCTATCCCTAGTTATTCTCATACCAAGTTTTTTTTCTGCACCCAAATCTTTTATAGTAAATGATTGTGTTGATTTATATTTAAGATAATGTATATGCTACATATCAGAGAAAAAACAATCATGTCATCAACATATAATAACAAGATAATATTGCTATCATTATCCAATCTCTTAAAATAAACACAATGACCAGAATGACATTTGGGGTAACCTTGTTCAACCATAAACCTATCAAATTTCAAATACCATTTCTTGGGTTCTTTTTTGAGCCCATAAAATCTCTTCTTTAACCTACACACTAAGCCCTCCTCACCTTTGACCTCATACCCTTGTGGTTGCTGCATATAAATCTCTTCCTCCAAATCTCCATGGAGAAAAGTTGTCTTGACATCTAATTATTCTATATTTTAATAATCTCTTGGCACAAGACTTAGAATAGTTTGAATTGAAGTCATCTTAACAATAGGAGATAATATTTCATCAAAATAAATACCTTTTTTATGTGCAAATCCTTTTACCACACATCTAGTCTTGTACCTTTTCTTGCCTTCGTGTTCTTCCTTTAACCTGTCAATCCATTTGTTAGGTAACGCTCTTTTACCTTCAGGCAATTCAACTAACTCCTAGATTTAATTTTGTAGCAAGGAATCCATCTCTTCTTTTATTCATTTCTCCCACTTCTTTCTAGTTTTAACCTGCATTACCTCTGCATAACTTTCTAGTTCACCTAAATCACCCCATAATACATAATACAATGAAGTATAATATCATTTAGGAGGTCTACTTACCCTGGAAGATCTTCTTACTAAATTTTTAGAAACCTGATGTGATTCTGGTTGTTCAATATTTTATGGCATTGTTGGTACTACATTTCATGGGATTTCATCAATCACCATGTGTTATGTGTGTTCCTCTTCTTTCTTCTTTCCACTTGCATATGACCTTTTCATTGAATATGACATCTCTTGTCCTAATGATTTTGTGATTCTCAAAATCCCACAAATGATAAACAAAATCATTAACTCCATATCCAATTAAAGTACACTTCTTAGATTTTGTCTCAAGATTTAACCAATTTTCTCTATCAATATGGACAAAATATTCACAACCAAAGGTTTTTAGAAATGAGTACTTTACCTTTTTTCCCGTCCATGCCTCCTCTGGAATGTCGCCATGCAAGGAAATTGAAGACCAACAATTGATTAAGTAAACAAAATTATCTCCATCATCTCTATGAAATTGTATGGGCAATCATGCATGCCATCTCATGCTCCCTGCACACTTATTCGATTCATCCTTTTAGACACGCCATTTTCTTGTGGGGTTCCATGAACTATCTTTTGTATATGAATCCCATGGTATGAACAATAACTATCAAAATCTATAATACAATACTCACCTTCATTATGGGAACTGAGACACTTCAACTTGTTTCCTATCTCATTCTCAACCAAATTTTTCCATTTCTTAAAGACTTCAAATACATCAAATTTTATTGGAATGAAATAGATCCAAGTTTTCCTAGTTACATCATCAATAAAAATAACATAAAAATAAAATCCAAAAAGAGATGATACATGAGATAGTACCCATACATATGAGTGAACAAGCTCTAACTTTTAATTCTTCTTTTCCTTTCTAACCCTGATAAATATGACTCTCTTTTGTTTTCCATAAGCACAATTTTCACAAAAGTCCAAATCAACTTGTTTCAAACCTGGAAATAATATTTTAGAATGGAGAATATTCATCCCCTTCTCACTCATGTGCCCAAGTCAATTATGTCATAGACTTGCATATATTCCTGTAGAAGCTAGGAAAATATAATATTCATTATTGCTAGCACATAAATACAATGTACTTACCTTTTCTGTTAGAATAACTGAGAGGGGGGGGGGGGGGGTGAATCAGTGGCCTCAAAAATTAATACAATAATTCAATTCAAAACTTTATATCACATATATAAACCTCTAGTTATCTTCAGTCCCACAAGATGTATGACTGTAAATAATATTATCAAATAACTACTCCTCGGAGTATACTTTTTATCCTTTTTCTTAAGCTTTACCGAATAGAAGTCTTAGCCTTTATCAAAATACAGTAAATAACTTAGTATTTCCCGATCAATCCTATTTTAGTAATGTGTAAAGAAAAATATTAAAGCAATGAACCATATACACATTTGACGCATGGATTTTTAACATGGAAACCCTGTTAGGGGAAAAACCACTTGGGACTGGTAACCCAAAATTTTCACTCTTCTGAAGTGAGCTTGGTGAAGAGCCAACCTTGGTAAAGGTTACAAACACAGTTTAAAGTCTGACCTTGTTAGAGGATTTATAACTAATAGTTTATCACTTGATATCGCATTCACTATGTTGTCAACATGAAAAACATTTGATACTCCTTGGGATGTATCTCATTATATAAAGGATGGTTAGATATTACTCTGTTAAGAGATTTTCTGAATCAATGCTTAAAATGAATCAGTATATGATCTGTTCATAAATACAACTTAATCTTGCAGATGTTCAGATCTAATGTAATCTCATAATACCTTTCTAATCAATGTTTCTCTTCTATTCCTTTTCTCCACTTCTTTATGCTCCGTGAATGTTGTTTCATCTCTATTTCTTGGTGTCTGCAAAGAACTTTAGCTCTTTTCTTCACCTTGTATGATCAGGTCTGTATGAAGACTTCTATCTTCACTAGAATTATCTTCAACATCCTCTCTTTGATAATGAATTAGCTTGTCTCTTTTATAGACATGATTTCATCATTTCTAAGTCCTTGTCTTTCTTGTTCTTGACGTGATACTCAAATCTCACCATTCTTGCTTTAAATCTTGCTTTAGTTTTATCTCGTAGATTTCTTCTTGACAACTAGAATAAAAATAGCTTTAAATATCTAGCTTATGTTTAGCTTTTAACTGGTCGATGAAAAAAATGTAATCAATCAGTTAACTCTATATTTAGCTCCTGCCAGCTAAGTCATTTGTCATTTTTGAACTTCAGTTCTGATCGGTGTTTAAATCCTTTTTTGCTTGGTCTTGAATTCAGTTGTCCTTGGGCATATCTTTCTGTCGGGGTTGTCTGTTCATCGAGTAAAACTGTGACTTTCAGTTCTTCTCAGGTATCACTTTGGTTCTACTCAGTAATGCTTGCTCGAGTATCTTGCTTGGGTATCACTATGACTCTTCTCAAGGTTCTCTATCCATCGATGTGCATTGTCCGTTGGTGTTTGTTGTCACTTGGTGTATACTAAACTTTTATGCATTATTGATAGCATAACCTTTATCTCTTTAGTTCTTTGAAGTCTTTGAAAATATGAGTATAGCCAATCAGATTATATCAAGTTGACATCGATGATAATAAAATACATTAACTGATTTAATGTCTTGGATTAACTTTCTGCAGCTCAGTGATCATCAACTTAACATCTTCAAACATTCAATCAGTTGTAGTTCATCAATCTCTCTCTTTGGTATTGATGACAACATACTACATAATACTAATACAATATAAAATATATTAGTTGTAGTTCATCAATCTCTACCAAACTTATTGTTCTATAACCAATACAGATATCTGACTCTCGATAAGCTCTTCTAGCTTAGATTTGATTCTTGCAGAGTATTTTCTTCATTCTTCATTTCCTTCACTGGATAGATGTAGCAAATTTTGATTATGTCTCTCCCTTTGATGTAGAATCTTTCTTTGATGTTTTCTCTTCCTTTGACTATTCCTCTTTTTCATGGATAGTTCTTTTCTCTTTGACAACAATATATTTCTCAGCATATCCATTAAGTACATCTCTCCCTTTGAATACTTTTGATAGATATTTCATATGGATATAATCTCTCCCTTAAGTCATCTCTCCCTTTGAAAGAAATGCCAAACTATTTTCTCCTTTTTTTTAACATATTCCTTGAATTTCCTTTCCATCAGCAATACAATAACTCTGGTGTTCGGTGTAGACAAGTGCCTTTCTGTGTATTGATATATCTTTGCAGTCCATCTCTTTTCTTGCATCAACATGAATGATCTTTTGATTATGTGTAGGCAGCCTCCTAGTCAGCTTAGTGACCAGTAGATAAGGGTCAGACCCCTATCCACTTTCTCAGGTACTCAAATGTATCTTTAGGTAATGGCTTTGTGAATATGTTAGCCAGTTGTTCCTTGGATTGAACATATTCTAGTATCGCCTCTTTCTCTTGCACTTGTTCTCTTAAGTAATGATACTTGATGTAAGATATAAAATTGATGGGTATGTATGCATTGAGGAAAAAATAAGATCCCCTTCCTAACCCCAAATTTCACAAAGGAAAGATCCACTTTGATCAACCATAAGAAAATGGTTAATGCATAAATGCATTAATCGATCAGAAATAAGAAGAAAGAAGAAAGTCTTACAATCCCAAATAATGGATGAAGAATATAATAGATTTAAATTGATTAAGACCTTAATTAAAATGAATTAGAAGACAAGTACTAACCTCAAAATGTAACAGATCTGAAGAATGCTATTTTCAGGTGTCTGCACTGAGTTTCTAGAAGTTGTACAACCGGATCAGGCACAGAAACACAGAGACGGAGAAATCTCATAAATATTTTGCAGATCTGGCTCAGGTCAATTTTGAACCAAAATAGAAAGTTGATCCTGACCCATAATAGAAATTTGATCCTGACCCAGAATAGAAAGTCGACCTTGACCTTCACAGTCCGACGGAAAATCTATTTCTGGATCCTGAAAGTCTGCCAAAAAGGGTATCCAGATCTATACTTAAACATTCTATCCCAAACATGTACCTACAAGGAAAATGGTTTTGTTTTTTGGGGGAGGGTTTTTCCTTTCTCAAACCCCATTTTTGTAACTAACCTTAAAGTATAATTGAAATTGCATAAATAAACAAAGCAAATAAACCAATTCACCTTGCTTGTATAGAAACCCTTGTGGCGGATTTGAATCCTTGGATCCACAAGTATGTATGCACCAAATAAATGTAGAATGTAGAATGTAGGATGTCTCAAATAAATTTCTTGTAGATCTTCAACACCAATATTGAATGGATCTCGGAATAGGAAGAGGCTTGCATGGATGCGGATGGAGAAATCTTCAACAAGAGGGTTCCATAGAGCTTGAATCCTTCAATGGCTACCAATGGATATCCTGATGACTTGAATGCTTGAATTTATTTGAATAATTGAATGAATGAGATTAGATACTTGCTTCAATAGATCATGCATACAGTTTGGATGGATGTAATTTCTTCTTGTGTCTTAGCTTAGCTTGTCTTTTTCAAGTCTTAGATGGTTAGAGAGAATGAGAGGAGAAGGCTTCCTTATATACCAATCTAGGGAACAATATTCTAGAGAGGCCTACATAGGAGAATTAAATTCCAATTAGACCTATACCCTTATAAGTGGACCTATGTTAAATATAATTTCAAGATTCGTTGTTTCGAAGACTAAAACAGCCGACCCGGAAGCGGTAATTAAATCTTTCTGAAGCCTGACATCTGGAAACCCAGGAAACTTGAAATTTGGGACCTAGGTCAGGGTCAAGGTCAAATTTGACCTAGGTTAGGGTCAAGGTTGACCTTGACCCAGAAGGTCGACCTTGACCCTGAGGTCAAGAAACTCAGTTGCAGATTAGGGTGCCAAAAATAGACCAAAGAGAAGTGGAAAAGGGGGCAGAACAAGAGTAAAAGCCAGATCCAAGTCAAAGACCCATTCAAGGTGCTTGGCATGACCCTAAACCACTTAATCAAAGGGCTAAACTAGTCCAAAATGGAAGTACATCTATTTTATGACTACACATTTAGCCCCCACTTTAGCAAGAGTATGGAGTCAATGCAAACTCTTGGTAAAGGAGATCATAAAGAAAAGATAATCTTATTGAAATCAAAAGAGACAAAGGAATCCTCAACTCCCTAGGACTTAAGTCTTTATCAACCCTAAGATCATGATAAGAGAGACATCACCAGTTAGAGAGAAAAAGAGAGAGGGTGTGATTACCTCACCCAATGAGAACCTATGTCCCATTGTGAATCACACAAGGAAAAGGTGCAACTGGAAAGATGGAGTTGAACCGCCTAGTGAATGTAGCTACTCACTAGTCAACCCATCAAGGTTTTACTCTTAGGAAGATTCTACTCCAAAAGAGAAAATTAAATATATAGAAAGATCCAGTCTTAAGGACACCTTCCATCCTTAAGGGATCAAAACATTGTAAATTGAAACTGAAGGGATCGAGAGATCCTATAAGGTAAAAATCCATGCTTTAAGGATTAGTCTCTAATCCATAAAGGGAGATAAGTTTTAAGTTTTGGAAATATTTTGAAAGTGTGTGTGTGCAAAAAGGTGAGTAGAGGATATTCCCCCATGTTAAAGTCATTGCTAACAATTTAATAGGAGTAATGGCTTTGATGGACACATAATCAACTCCACTGATTATGTTTCCACTATGAGATGCCCCCAAACAAAGACAAATCAAGGGAAATACCACATAAACATATAGAGAAAACGGAAGGGATCTACCTACCATGGGGTCAGTATGATCATAAGCTAATATGTATATATAGATATGATATTATTGCAAATGAATTGACATCATTCCCCAGAGAAAGTAGAACTACAATCGCAATCAAGGAAATAAAACACAAGAGTTATGAAGAAGAGTCTTTTCAAACCACAACATGGAGACCAAAAAGATTCAGTGCTGCTATGTCGTAAATCCAAGCGAACTACACAAGGAAAATATTTATGAGTAATAGCACATGTACAACATACCATGAAATAATATATAGAAGAATAGATATACATATAGGAGAATTGTACAACAAGTTCGATTCCTTTATCACTTTGCACCAACAAAGTAACAAGGGTCGTATAAAAGAATTTAACAAATATTTAGAAAAAACATTATGGGAGAAGCACAATACAATAGGAAAACACATAAAAGGCTACCATGAAGGATAATCCAATCAAGCGCATTGCCTACTCTCCTTATCTCAGTTTATATCATTTAGGGACGGTGGGAAAGTCGCAAGAGGGACTATATCCAACACAGTAGGAATGATAGCCAGTTCCAAACAAGGATCCTCTTGAGAATCGTTATGTTCAATAGTAGGTGTAATTGTCAGTTGTGTGGAAAGCATATGAGGTAAATCAATATCAAGATCAATAGTCTCATATTAATCATTAGCATCAATAGGATCATCAAGAGTATCTTCCTCATCAAGATTAATCAAAATAAAATCTAAGATGAAAATAGAATCATCATAATCATTCATCTTAACATCATTATGAAAATTAACTTCCTCCAACACATCAGGCATATGCTGGTCAAAAGAAGGTAAAGAATTTAGAAGAACAGAGGCATGGGCCCTAGTATTAGCCTGACACTTCTTACGATGCTCATTGGTAGATTTTTTACATTTTGTCTTGTTTGAAATATGTTGAGAACTAAGAGGAACAACTCGTTCCTTCACAGGTTCTATAGGAGGATTAGTAGGACTCTTAGTAGGCTAAAAAGTGATACTAGGAGTTTGATTAATAGAACTAGAAGTAATGGATAAAGGATGCATAGAAGGCATATGAAAAATACCATGGTTAAGATCTATCCAAGGCATGCTTAACTAAAGAATATTGCGATGTTTGTAGGCTTGATATGAATGAAAAATATTATCAGGACGAGGAGGACATTAATTAGGTAATGAAGGCCAAAACAAGTCAAGGGTAGCACAATCCCTAGGCCTAGATGATTGATATAAACTATGATTAATAATTTTAATCTCTTCATCATGAATGAACTTGATAAACTTGTGGATAGGAGAAGCAATGACATGCATGGAATTCAACCAAGGAAAACCCAACCTAATTTGAAATTGATTAGAAGAAGGGACAACAGCGAAGGTAGTGTCCACAACTTTACCACAAAGTTCAATAGGTAAGGTAATAGAACCAAATGATGGATAGAGAAAACTATTACAAGTTTGAATCCACACATCAGATGTATCATAATAATCATGTTGTAAGTTCTTCATAAAAAGATTTTATTCAGTGATGACATTGACTAAGGAAATAGGATCAAAAAGACAAGCACCTGTAGGTATCTTAGAAATCCTAGCATAAATGTAAAGGGGACCCTCAGGAGCTTTAATGGTCTCAGAATCATAAAAGGTGATCAAGATTTCCCTAGGTCTTTTATCCTTAGGTTGTTTTGAAGGTTTAGATTGATGTTTCAGTTTAGGTTGAGGTGGAATTTTAAGTTGAGGTGGAGGCGAAGGATCTTGGATAGTAGGTTGAGATGAAACAAAGCACTCCACATGGTTAACAATATGGTTGAGATGATCTATCTTTGAATCATAAACAATATCCAAAAAAATGGTTGAACAATGGTATTAGTATCATGTGTAGGTAAAGGATTCGTATAAATTTGGAGATTTTGATTAGGAGAAGAGATAGGTTTGTTCCCACTACCATAAAAATTATCAACAAATAAAGAATTAGAATCAATTAAGTCTTGAACCTTATGCTTTAGAGAATAACACTTCTCAGTATCATGACCATGTTGACCATGATATTGACAAAAGGATTTAGGATCAAAAGATTTGGATGCCATCGTAGTAGGGAGAAGAGGTTGAATAGGAGAAAAAGTAATCATATTAGCACTTAACAATTTACTCATAATAGAATGTAAAGATTTAGAAAGAGGAGTAAACTTATGATCTAAATGAAAAGCAGTGGATGCAGAAGTGACATTGTGGGATGCAACAATAACTTGATCAACAACTACATTTTCTTGTTTATTGATTTTTACATAGTTGTTAGGCTTCTGAAACTTGTTGGGATTAGGAGAAACATCACTCTTATCAACTAGAATAGGATCCATTGGAGTGTTTCTCTCAAATTGACTCACTTGTAATTGATAATGATGAAGTAATACACAAAGTTATTGAAAATAGATAAATTCAGTAAGCAGAATCTTATCTCTTATGTCCTTTTGCAAATTTGAAATAAATATATGTTGAATATCATTATCAAGAACAAGATAATAAATTTGAGAATACAAATTCTTAAATCTACCAATAAATTCAGTCAATTTTTCTTTAGTATTTTGTTTACAATGCATCAAATCAGTTAAGGATACTTGCCGACCAATGTTATTTTGGAACTGTTGAATAAAGGTATTAGCAAGTTTTGGAAAAGAATCAATAGAGTAAGGAGGTAAAGAAAAATACCATTGCAAGGCCTTATCATGAAATTTTATAAAAGACAACTTAGCCAAAATCCTATGATCATGAGCATA
Organism: Thuja plicata; assembly: GCA_018584345.1. NCBI lineage: Eukaryota > Viridiplantae > Streptophyta > Pinopsida > Cupressales > Cupressaceae > Thuja > Thuja plicata. Next base: position 479,124 of record MU227363.1, read on the forward strand.
GTCACTACAAAGGATTTGAAATATTTTAACACGAGTGATAGGGTCTCCCTTACCATTGTAATTCTCAAGATGAGGCATATCGGCTTGCTAAGGGACAGGAGCATGAATAATGTCTAAGGATAGAGAACTACCCATGTCACATGTAGGAATGCCAAACTTAGATTGAGTTAAAGAAGAAAGTTGTTGTTGTAAAGATGACATAGTTTAAGCCAAACTAATGATTGCGTAATCGTTAGAAGAAATAGGTGGCATAGAAACATTAAGAACACTAGGAAAAGTGTATGAAGTGGAAGGAATAGAAGACACAATCGGTGGAACACTTGGAACCATAGTTGGAAGAGGATTGGAATAAGCAAAAGGAACACTATGGTATGAAGATTTTGAGGTAGGTAAAGACACCAGTGGAACACTCACAGGAATAGATGGAAGTGGAAGATTCAAAGCTAGAGTACTGGAAAATGTAAGAGATGTAGTCACTAAAGGAGGAGTGTAAGTAGGATTACTAGGTAAAGGAATTGAAGAAGGTTATACACTAGTGATAGGAGGAGTAAATCCTAAATATTGAGCCTCTTGAGCTAATGGTTTAACATTTAAATGCACAAGATGAGTAATAGCATGCAAGAGATTAACAACTTGATCACTATCAGGAAGGACTTTCTTAAGAGCCCCTATAGCTTGAATAGAATCTTGATTATGGTTTTCTTGAATAAGCCAATTTCCCATTTTATCAAGTTCATTTGATAGTTTTTGGGCTTGTTCAGGAGGAAATTTTAAAGCATCATCCTCATCATGAGATAAGTGAGAAGATTTATGCTCCATAGAAGGATTGGAATCACGAGTGATCAAATTGTCATCCGAGATCCTAAGGAAATAAGAGGAAGACTCAGGATCAAAGAAACCCATAAGTCTGCGACTTCTTCTAGCCAGAATATTATAAGTAGGACTAGAGGTAGTAAAGCTCATACACCAATGAAATGTAAATGAACTAAACTAAGAAAATATAAATGCAAGAACATAAAAGAAGGCTATCTAATATGTATGCAAGATCTAGCGTGAAATATAAATCTAACACCAAAAAGAAAGAGTTGTCTATCACGGGTTCACAAATATGTAAGATAGAAAATTGATGGGTATGTATGTATTTAGGAAAAGATAAGATCCCCTTCCTAGCCCCAAATTTAACAAAGGAAAGATCCACTTTGATTAACCATAAGAAAATGGTTAATGTATAAATGCATCAATAAATCAGAATTAAGAAGAAAGAAGAAAGTCTTACAATCCTGAATAATGGATGAAGAATATAATAGATTTGAATTGATTGAGACCTTAATTGAAATGAATTAAAAGACAATTATAGTCTCAAAATGTAACATATCTGAAGAATGTTGTTTTCAGGAGTCTACACTGAGTTTCTGTAAGTTTTGCAATTGGATCAGGCATAGAAACATAGAAACAAAGAAAACCCAAAAATCTTTTCCAGATCTGGCTCAGGTCGATTTTGACCCAAAAAAGAAAGTTGATCCTGACGCAGAAAAAAAAATTTAATCCTGACCCAGAATAGAAATTTGACCTTGACCTACACAGTCCAACGGAAAATCTATTTCTGGATCCTGAAAGTCTACCAAAAAGGGCATCCAGATCTGTACTTCAACCTCTTGTCCTGAACCTGTACCTACAATAAAAATGGTTTTGTTTATTGGGGGAGGGTTTTTCCTTGGTCAAACCATGGTTTTGGAATTAATCTTAAATTATAATTTAAATTGCATAAATAAACAAAGAAAATAAACCAATTCACCTTGCTTGTATAGAAACCCTTGTGGTGGATTCAAATCCTTGGATCCACAAGTATGTATGCACCAAATGAATGTAGAATATAGAATTTAGGATGTAGGATGTCTCAAATCCATTTCTTGTAGATCTTCAACACCAACATTGAATGGATATTGCAATAGGAAGAGGCTTGCATGGATGTGGATGGAGAAATGGAGAAATCTTCAACAAGAGGGCTCCATAGAGCTTGAATCTTTCAATGGCTACCAATGGATCTCCTTGATGAATTGAATACTTGAATATCTTTGAATTCTTTAATGATTGATATTAGATGCTTTCTTTAATAGATCATGCATAGATTTTGGATGGATGGACTTGCTTCTTGTGTCTTAGCTTAGCTTGTGTTTTTCAAGTCTTAGATGGTTAGAGAAAATAAGAGGAGAAGGATTCCTTATATACCAATCTAGGGAACAATCTTCTAGAGAGGCCTACATAGGAGAATTAAATTCCAATTAGACCTATACCCTTAGAAGTGGACCTATATTAAATATAATTTCAAGATTCATTTCCTCGAAGATCGAAACAACTGACTAAGAAGCGGGAATTAAATCTTTTTGAAGCCTGACATCCGGAAACCCTGGAAACTTGAAATTTGGGCCCTGGGTCAGGGTTGAGGTTGAATCTAACCTAGATCAAGTTTGAGGTCAACCTTGACCCAGAAGGTTGACCTTGACCCTAAAGTAAAGAAACTTAGATTTGCAGATCAGGGTGCCAGAAATAGGACGAAGAGAAGTGGAAAAGGGGACAGAACAGGGGTAAAGATAGATCCAAGTCAGAGACCCATTCAAGGCACTTGACATGACCCCAAAAAACTTACTCGAAGGGCTAAACTAGTCCAAAATGGAAGTGATTCCATTTTCTAATTATACACTTGATAGCAATATGCTTTGTCTTAACATGCATGACTGGGTTCTTTGAAATGTTTATTGCACTTGTATTATCACAATAGATAATCACTGGTTCGAGAATTTTCATATTCACAGCTTCTATTAATTGCTTGATCCATACAATGTTAGAGCAATTTGCAGTAACAACCACATATTGTGCTTCTGTAGTAGATTATGAGATGCATCCTTGCTTCTTACTTATCCATGTGACAATTATGTCACCCATAAAGAAAGCTCCTCCTGTTGTGCTCCTTCTATCATCTCAGTTTCCAGCCCAATCAACATCCGTATAGAATTGAAGCTCAAATTTTCCTTCTCTTTTATACCATAGACCATAGTCTTCTGTATTCTTTAGATATCTCAAAATTATTTTGATAGCAGTCATGTGTGATTCCTTGGGATTAGCAGAGAATCTTGAACCTTTTCCAACTGCATGTGTTATATTTGGTCGAGTATGAGAAACATACATGATTTTTCCAATCATAGATCTATATAGGCTCTAATTTACCTCGGTTGACTTGTCTTCCTTTGTAATCTTGCATCTGGTTGCCATAGGTGTTCCAACTGGTTTGGAATCTTCTATCCTGAATATCTTCAGCACTTCCTTGATGTATTTGGATTGTGTGATATAGATGCATGCATCCTGTTGAAGAATCTATAGACTAAGAAAGAATTTGATCTCCCCAAACATTGACATCTCAAACTCTTTGCTCATTTCATTAGAAAATAATTTTCACTACATATCATTACCTCCAAATATGATATCATCAACAAATATTTCAGCGATCAAAATGTTATCATTAGTATCTTGTTTTAAATACAAATTATTATTTTCACTTGTTCTTACAAAGCCAATAATTATGAGATAGGAGTGAAGTCTTTCATACCATTCTCTCAGTGCTTTTTTCAATCCATACAAGGCTTTGTGTAGTCTACAAACTATTTTTATCTTGTTAGGATCAACAAAACCTTCTGGTTGTTCAATGTATACCTCTTCTTCTAGTATTCCATTAGGAATGCAGATTTGACATCCATTTGGTATACCTTGAATCCTTTGAATGCAGCATAAGAAAGTATAATTTTGACTTTTTATATTCTAGCAATAGGTGCAAAATTTTCTCCATAGTCAATACCTTCTTCTTTTTCATACCCTTTGCATACTAATCTTGCTTTGTTCCTTGTGACTTCTCCATTCTCATTCATCTTGTTTCTGAATATCCATTTGGTACCAATGACATTTTTGTCATCTGGTCTAGGTACTAATGTCCATGTTTTTTTATTCTCTATCTATTTGATCTCTTCATTCATATCACTAACCCATTCTTCATTTTTAAGTACAGTATTAACAGATTTAGGCTCAAAATCAGAAATTAAACATATAGTGTTTAGAGACTTACTTCTTGTTCTCATTCTAGCCTTTTTGTCTCCTATGATCTGGTTTTGTGGATGGTGTCTTCTAACATACCTGGAAAGTACTAGCTCAACTCTTCATTCATCATTATGATCATCATCTTGACCTTCATTTTGATCTTCATCGTTCGGTACATCATTTTGAGAAATTTCCTGATTTTTGGTGTTTGCAGCTTGATGCTCGGGTGCATTGTTTTGTCGCTCAGGAGTGATACACTATTGCTCAGGAAGAGTGTTAGGTTCTTCACTATAGACAAACATGTTGTAGTCTTCTGAATCCTTTCTTCTTTCCTCATTATTTTTCTTAGCAAATTCATCTACTTTGACATTTGCACTTTCAATGATTTTGTTAGAGGATTTTTTAAGACATTTATAAGCCTTGCTTTTGGTAGAATACCCTAGAAATATTAATTCATCACCTTTGGAGTCAAGATTTCCATTTCTACCATCTTTCAAAATATAACATTGACTACCAAAATTTTTTAAGTAACTTACATTGGGTGTGTATCCATACCATAGCTCATAAGGTGTCTTATTGGTGTATTTCTTCAATTGAACTCTGTTCAATGTGTAGACAACAATACTGACAGCTTCTCTCCAGAATTTTTTTGTGATTCCTTTCTCAATCATCAGTGTTCTGGAACAATCAACAATGGATCTATTCCTTCTTTCAACAATCCCATTTTGCTGTGGTGTTCTCGGTACAGAGACCTGTCTTTGAATTCCTTTCTCATTACAAAAGTTAGTGAGTTCATCATAAATAAATTCTCCTCCTCTATCTGATCTTAGAGATTTTAGTTCCTTTCAAATTTGTTTTTCCACTATAGCCTTATACCATTTAAACATCTTGAATGTTTCTTATCTCTCTTTTAAGAGCGTAATAATCATCATTCTAGAATAATCATCTACAAATAGAATGAAGTATCTATCACCATATAAGTAGCTCTTAGTTCTCATGGGTCCACATAGGTCAGTATGGACTATCTCTAGAATAGCATTATATGTGTAGGTTTTTCTCTTGAAATGAGACTTTGTCATTTTACCTTTTTGACAATTCTTACACATGACATGGTCGGGCTTTGACATGCTCGGTAAGCCTCTTTCTTTAATTTTATTGCTTATCCTAATCATATTGTCAAAATTCACATGACATAACCTTTTATGCCACAACCACATGTCTTAGTTTCTAGCCATTAAACAAGTGGTGTTAATATCATCAAGATAGAATAGATTACCTTTTGTGTGTTCACCAGTTTCGATCAACCTTCCTGATTCATTAAAGATCTTTCAATTTTTGTTCTCAAATGCAACTCAGTGACCTATGTTATTCAGATGTGAAATACTCAATAGGTTATAGTTAAGTCCTTTTACCCATTATGCATTTTCACATCTGATCATATTATTCAACAATATGGTTACTTTACCTTCAACCGGACAAGGTGAGTTATTACCCATTCTTACTGATCCACCATTATAATATTCAAAAGTTTCAAAATTTTCCTTATCTCGAGTCATGTGGTGAGTACAGCCACTATACATAATCCATACATCATTTTTACTAACCTTAGATATGAGTGCATTCTCAACATACCTTTCTTCTTCATCTGAATCATCCTTCATGGCAACAAATACCACCTCAATATCTTCATCAGATTTGGTGTCTGTATTTCCAGGTTTGTTCTCAGCTAGGTAACAAGCTTTCTTTCCTTTGTCCTTGTAGTCTCAGTTGTCTCTTCTGTCAGATTTTTTGTTGTTTAGGTAATATTTGTCATCACCTCTATCAAACTTATTTTCATAAGTTCTGTCATTACTTCTGTCATCTTTTCTTTTGTTAGGACTTCTAGCAGAAAAGTGTCCAATCTCTTTACAATTGAAACATACCAATGGTAATTTACCTTGTATCTACCTTTGCCTCTCTATGATTTTCTAGCCATTAGTGCTTCAATCTCATCAAGTTCTTGGTCATCAGTATCACTTTCACTATCATTTCTCATAGTGTGTTTATGACTTGATTTACTTATTTCAAAGAAGATCTGAATGCAGACTCAATAGTTTGTAAGACACTGTTGTCAAAGTTATTCATCTCAAATGAAATAAGTCTACCAATCAAATTATCTAGAGTAACATTGTTATTCTCTACTACTCTCATTTCTTGTATAGAAGATACTCTAATAGCATAAATAGGAAATAAGGTTCTAAGAATTTTACTTACCACTATTTTTTCTTCAATTACACCTCCTACTCCTCAGATATTATTTACAACATCTTTGATTCTGCTACTATACTGAGTGATGTTTTCTCCTTCTTTCATTCTTAGGTCATCAAACTTTCCTCTTAGGCTTTCTGCCTTAGTTCTTAGCACATTTTTATCTCCTCCATGCACTAGCTTGAGTTTGTCCCACATTTTCTTTGTAGTGGTGCATGATTTGACATCTCCAAATTCAACAGCGGAGAGTGAGGAAGCAAGTTCTATCATCATAGAGTTGTGTTCATGCTTCTCTCTTAATTGATCAACTGTCAGAGGTCCAGTAGGTAGCACATATTTAGTATTTAGATATTGCATGACATCATTTCCAATCCCTATTAGGTGGAGTCTTATCCTTCTTTTCCATGATGAAAAGTTGTCCTTGTTCAACTTAGGTACATCCATTTTTCTCATCTTTCACAATCTTTAGCTTGAGTCTTTAAATTCCCTTTCTAAGAACACAAGCTCTGATACCAATTGTTAGAATAACTGAGAGGGGGAGGGGGTGAATCAGTGGCCTCAAAAATTATTTCAAAAATTCAATCCAAAACTTTATATCACATATATAAACCTATAGTTATCTTCAGTCCTACAAGATGTATGCCTTTAAATAATCTTATCAAATAACTACTAATCAGAGTATATTGTTTATCCTTTTTCTTAAGCTTTACTAAATAGCAGTCTTAGCCTTTACCAAAATATAGTAAATAACTTAGTGTTTACTGATCAATCATGTTTTAGTAGTGTGTAAAGAAAAACATTAAAGCAATGAACCATATACACATTTGACATGTGGATTTTTAACGTGGAAACCCTATTAGGGGAAAAACCACTTGGGACCAGTAACCCAAAATTTTCACTCTTCTAAAGTGAGCTAGGTGAAGAGCCAACCCTATTAAAGGTTACAAACACACTGTTAAGTGCGACCTTGTTAGAGGATTTGTCACTAACAGTTTATCACTTGACCTTGCATTCACCATGGTGTCAACATGAAAACCTTTTGATACTCCTTGGGATGTATATCAATATATAAAAGATGGTTAGATCCTACTCTGTTAAGAGATTTTATGAATCAATGGTTAAACTAAATCAATATATGATCTGTTCATAAATACAACTTAATCTTGCAGATGTTTAGATATATTGTAAGCTCATAATACCTTTCTGATCAATGTTTCTCTTATGTTCCTTTGCTCCACTTCTTTTTTCTCAGTGAATGTTGTTCTTCTCTATTGCTCGGTGTCTGCAGAAAACTTTAGATATGTTCTTCAGCTTGTATGATCAGGTCTGTATGAATACTTCTATCTTCACCATAATTCTCTTCAGCATCCTCTCTTTGATAATGAATTAGCTTGTCTATTTTATAGACATGATTTCACCATTTCTAAGTCCTTGTATTTCTTGTTATTGACGTCATTCACAAATCCCACCATTCTTTCTTTATAGCTTGCTTTAGTGTTATCCTGTAGTTATCTTCTTGACAACTGGAATAAAACTAGCTTTAAATCTCTAGCTTATCTTTAGCTTTTGGATGGTCGATGAAAACAATATAATCAATCAGTTAACTCTATATTTAGCTCCTACTAGGTAAGTCATTTGTCATTTTTGAACTTTAGTTCTGATCGGTGTTTAACTCCTTGTTTGCTCGGTATTGACTTCACTTGTCCTCCGACATCTCTATCCGTCGGGGTTGTCTATTTTTCGGGTAACACTATGAATTTCAATTCTGCTTGGGTATCACTTTGGTTCTTCTTGGTAATGCTTGCTCATGTATCTTTCTTGGGTATCACTGTGACTCTTCTTGGGGTTCTCTATCTATCAGTGTGCACTGTCTGTTGGTGTTTGTTGCCACTTGGTGTATACTAAACTTTTATGCATTACTAATAACATAACCTTTATCTCTTTGGTTCTTTGAAGTCTTTGACAATATGAGTATAACCAATCAGATTATATCAAGTTGACATCAATGACATTACAATACATTAACTGATTTAATGTCTTGCATTAACTTTCTGCAGCTCGGTGATCATAAAATTAACATCTTCAAAAATTCAATCAGTTATAGTTCATCATATTCCCTTTTAGCAATTATCAATGATCCTTTAACAACCTTCTATGAATTATCTATGAATATGACTGTGCAACCTTCACTTCTTAGTTGTCCTTCTAAAATTAAATATCTTCTCAAATCAGGAACATGTCTCACCTCTTTTAGAAACCATTGATTACCATTTGGTAATTTTATCTTTATGTTTCCCTTTCCAATAATGTTGCATGGTTCACCATCGCCTAAATAAACCTGTCCAGATCACCTTAAACATAGTCTAGGAAATATTTTCTATGGAGTGTGGCATGAAAAGAAGATGACGAATCAAACACCCAATAATCATTAATAGTATCCAAACAAAGAATAAAAGCATCTTGTAACACATCACTTGGTACATTGGATTCCTTTTTATTATCTCCTTGTCCATCTCCTTGTTTTCCCTTTTGAGACCAAAACAATTTCTTCAGATGTCCTTTCTTTCCACAATACCAACACTCTACATTTATCCTAGATTTGGATCTTGCCTTCTTAGATTTCCCATAATTACCTATTATCTTTCCTCTTTCCCTATATCATCCCCTATACTCAATAGTCAAAGCATTACTTGACATCTCACTTGTTCTTTTTTGTTGCATTTCCTCACTAAGGATAAATCCAACAACATCATCAAACTTTAAAGTGTTTGATCCAGAGATAGAGTTACTTACAACCATGACCATGTTATTCCATCTTTCAGGCAATGAACACCAAATCAAAAAAGCCCTAACCTCATCATCAAAATTTACTTTTATAGAACTTACTATTAATTGTATTCAAACTCATTAAGATGATTAGTAATAGACCCACCTTCAACCATCTTTATATTAGATAAATGTTTCATGAGAAATACCTTGTTTTAGGTTAAGGGTTTCTCATACAATTTGCCTAATGCCTTTATTAGACCCTCTGTTATTTATTTTTCTATATTTAAATTCATCGATGATGTCAGGCACAATTGTATTGTTCTTAGTGCCTTCCTATTAAGAACCTCCCATTTTTCATCTGATGTAGTTGTCTACTTTTTTGCTTTTCCACCCAGTGGTAAGTAAAGACCCTTTTGATATAGATATTCTTCCATTTGAATCTTACATAGCTGATAGTTTTGGTCTTTGAAATTATCAACCTTGAGGCTGCCTTCCTCTACCATTTCTCCCACTCAAATATGAGTTTTCCTACCAAATCACTAAAAAGTATACAACTTTGATACTAGTTGTTAGGGTTTTGGGCAAATATGAGCAATTACTAATATTATGATAATGTAGAAATAAGAAAGAAAAAAACATAATAATAAAGAGATTTAATGTGGTTCACCCAATGTGGGCTACATCCACCAGAGAACCAACCACCCACTTATTTTATTATCCAGCTAATTTTTCATCACATGACCGCTTATTTATCAAGCCTCTTTTAGGCGGTTTACAATGTCAGCTAACAAAATAAACCCTAACCCTAAAAGAATATTCTCGTAATATTTTTTGGGTACTCATATTCTTTTACTTGTATTCTTGTTCTCGTACGATAAAATTTTTCTATGGCGGTGCTTCACGCCGACATTACGATGACCCTTCAGGTCGACTCTTCTATGCAATGATTGTATAGTACTTGCATGATTAGCCACCACATACAAAATCCCACTTGGAGACTGGTCAGGATCCACACTAAACATTGCCTACATGAGAGATGCAACCAAAGATTCTACAAATTTAAGGTTCTTTTGAGGCACCTTGTTCTTCTAGATCATCTTGGGAATTCTTGTTCCTTATTAAGTGAGCTATATATGAATACTCTAAATACTTGGAAGAATAAATTTGGCATTTGAGAGTTGAATGTCTAGTATTGAGTCAAATTATCACCTTTATAAATCTTCCATACCCTTTGAGACACACTTATTATTCTCACCGCTTTATTCTTATTATAAAGTAACTTGCCTGTAGGACAAAAAGAGTGAGAATTTATACAAAATGATCCTTGTATTCCTCTTAGAAAATCATTATCCTTTCCTTTCATTATCTGAGGAGGAGCATAGTAAATTTATTTCTCCTCTTCATTTTTCAATAAATGCCCCCTTGACATCTTTTGGTTTTGTAATATCGAGTATAATCCATAAAAATAACAAAAGATCCATTTTTTATTTTAAAGATATTGTTTTTTTTTGTTTTTTGTATTTTTCTCAATTGCTACCATATACTAGTCTATGAGTTTAAAGAGATTCCAATTCTATCTCTTACCCTTATTCCTCTTTTCTTAAACAAATTTTTTTCATTCATATTCTAATCTTGGATCTCTTGAAACAAGCTTTATGTGTTATTATTTCTACCAATTTTGGATCTCTGGAAACAAGCTTTATGTGTCATTATTTCTACCAATTTTGAAACTTGAGTGGTTGTGATAGAATATCTTGTTGAACCCTATTATTTTCCCAATGATCTAATGGGTGATCTACAAGATAATAACTACTGAGGGGTATGTCTTCTTCCTCATAAAAGATCCTCTAAACCCATTCCCCAAATTCAGATAAAATTTCGATTGATCAAGGGAGGGTTTTACTTGTATCCAAAAGAATGTAGATCCTAGGTGGTAGTTTAAGCTATTTCGAAAGAGTGGGTCATTTTTTTTAAATCCTAATTTGTTACTACAAACTCCAAGATGTTTGACTTTATGTATTTCGAAGGTAATTTCTTTAATTGTACCCATAAAGGAATGAACTTTATAATCAATTTGTCTTTGGAAAAATTAGGGATCCAAATTTGCATATAAAGTCTAGAGCTTTTGTACAACCAACATTTATTTTTAGACACTCTATCATTGCCTTCTTTAGAATTGAATACACTAAGAAAATACCATTTTCCTTATATAAGAAGGTAAAATTTTCCACATCTACCCAATTATCTTCTATCCACTTTGAAAGCTCATTAAATCAAATAGAAATATTCCAAAACTTACTGATTAAAGATTTCTTCCTTAGGTAATTGATCCGAGATTGTAGAATCTCCTCTAAGAATGCAATACTTGATTGAATCTATTATGAGGTATCCACCATCCTCTGGGTCTGATACGAAGCTTTCCCCTATTGCCTTCATTTTTAATCACCCCCAATAACTCCTTATCTACCACTCTTTGAGTCTAATTTAAAGCTTTGCTTCCACTCCCTTCATCCTCCTTCACCCCAAATCCCTCTTTGTAAGAAACATTATCAACCCATGTCGAGGGATATTTTTCTACCTACTCATTATTTTTCCTTACCCATCTTTGCAACCCAACATCTCTCCTATCTTGAACCCTCCCCTGTTTGTTATGTGACATTTTGTGAGGAGCATATGCCCTTCCTCCTTTAGTTTTTTTCTGGAACTATTTCCTGTGTTTCAACCTTGGTCCATTTATTAAGTTGTTCAATTGAGGATTATTCTTATTGATCACATGCTTCATTTATTTTAATAGTTGATTCCTTCCTGTAGAGATTTCCCAATAAGACGATGACCATGCTTTCCTTGGAAGTGAAGGATTAAATGGAGCCCCACATTTAGAAGTCAGGAAAATGGGAATGTTATTGGGGAAGGAGATTGTCTGTATTCCTTGTCCTTGATCAAACTTCCAATCTTGAAGTATTCCTCTTAAGTATCTTTCCCCAAAATCTACCCTAATTCTCTTTTCCCTTTTATCATGCATTCCTTGCATCCTAGCATGGAATGAAAATGAATTTATTGTTACTAAGAAATTTCTCCTATTTTGAAAATATGGTCTGAGCATCCTCCCTCTTCTCTTGTCCATCTATCTTTGAGTTGTGAATATTTGGACACAAGAAGAATATTTTGTCTACTGGTCGCATAGATTTGATGATTTGTATTTGGAAATAATTATTCTCTACCATATTTACCATCTCTCCAGATCCCATACTTCCTTTTGTTTGTAGATTTTTGTATAATTCTTGATTTAAAGGATTTGTCTTTCTATTGTCCATCCCGTGTCTTCAATTTCTTTCCTTGATTTGGCCATACAAAATCCCCTGCAAGCTGTATTCGTTGTTTTCTACCAGTTGTCTCCATTGCAGACGATTTATTTGTGTGTTCCAAGCATCAAAATATTGTGTAAAATGAAATTATATGTTTTTATTTGTATTCATTAAATTTAATTAAAATAATAAATATTAATTTGAGAATGTATAGATAATTAAATAATTATTAGTAAAGTGGTTAGTTGAAACAAATAACTATTGTCAACTAAGCTTGAAGAAAGAAGCCCACATAAAATTCACACATCTTATTAATAATTTACAAAAATAAAATAAAAAATTATACATGGAATTGAAATATGAAAAAAAAAATCTTTAAGAAGGATAACTATTTATATTTTTATAAAAGGTATTTTAGTGTATATATTTTAATATAGATAATTTTTTCAATTTCATCTTAAAAATTGAAAGATAGATATTCAATTAAACATATTAGAAATAAATTATAAATCCAAATAAAATATAGAAAATATAATTTATTAAGTAATGTTCAATTACAAGATTATTTTTATAAATTATTAGTAATGGATGTTTTGGATATATAATACTTATTTCAATTTCATATTGAGTAGAATTAAATAACATTTGTTCTATTAAATTTACTATAGCTACCCTTTTACATAACTACTTAAACCTTTTATAAACTACATAACTTCAAAAACATTAAATTAAACATATAATAGTTCAAACATATCCACTCAAACTTAAAAGAAACATAACACATTATAATCGATGTACTTTTAGGTTAGCACTCATAACATATACTATTAAATTTAGTTTATTGCTCAAATACATTCGTCACATCACCCAAGCAGGGGCGAATCGGAACATGTAAAATCCTTAAATTCAGCGATTTTGGATTGTGACAAAGTGAGGAAAGATATGGTTGAAATTATTATATTAATATCCATTATTCTATTGCGTTGATGATATCAGCGTGTCAATTAAAACGTTCATGCATTTACTCGCCTCTTCGTCCTTTCGTTTGTGGGTGAAATGTATTGGGAAAACAAGACAAACAACTAATTTGCTCTTGATGGAATCTTTGTTGGAAAAGGATGCCCATACTTAGTGAGTGTGCCCTAGTCATCAAGAACATGAGTGAATAAAAAGTGATTTTGTTTTTTATTTCCTAAGTTGATTATAGTCTTTAGATTAATTATGACGAATTGTTGTAATGGTGGAATTTGAATATATGTATTAATTTATTTTAATGGAATAATAAGTATTTTCATGTGTTTATGTGTGAGGATATAAATTGTGGTCAATCTATTTGATAATGTTAGAGATGCTAAGGTCTCTTGCAAATCTTATAAGGTTTCAAACACCACCTTTGGATCTAAAAGAGATAAGAAGAAAGTTTGTGAATCAGCTCTTGATTTATCCTCTATGTATAAAGTGGGGTTCATGTCATCTCCTCTTTTTTACATTTGATTCTATTTTGTTTATATTTTTACATATTCTTATACTTTAGTTATATGTTTTTGATATTAGAAGTAGCAAAACAAAGATGTTGTCCCTCAATATTCTTATACTTTGGCTATATGTTACACTTGTCCCTACGTCTTTTTATGTACATTCCTTCTTCACTTTGATATTGACATCCTTTTATATTGGGCCAATTCTTTAGCTTGTAGGATCAATCTCAAGGAAAAAGCATAATCAATCCAAATAAAAAAAGTTAAAAATTCAAATATGTGCCATCTATAGTTTTTCCCACTAGATATTATGGGCAACTTGGTACACTTTTATGTGATTACTTATTATATTTAGATATCTAAAGACATTCAATGTGCATTCATTATCATTGATTGTTGATTGAAAATTCCATAAATTATAAGAAACATTATTCTAGGAACACTTCAATTTGGATCTCTAAAAGGAATCTAATTATGAATATAGTCACTATAAGACATTTGCATAATTGAAGAGTGTTATGTTTGATCATTTCCACAAACATGGTTTGAATCAAGGCATCAAGCAAGGAGAACTTGACCCTTGTGACTTGACAATTTGACCAAGGTATGTATAAATATCACAAGATCTTAACAATTAGTGAAGAGAAAACCTCGAGGTAAATCATTTAACATATGTACACACTTGGCCATATTATATTTATAGATCACAAAAAATTCGTCACATGAAACTAGCCTAGAGTCATGTGATCTGTTATGCCCTGCATACCTGTCCCTACATTTTGTTGGCAAAATGTTGGGTCCCCCTTTTTTGCTTTCTGCCTTGTTCCTTTTTCTTTTGTTTTCTCCCAGCCTTTGCTTCCGCGAGGTCATTTTCCTTTTCTTTGGTTTCTCTTCCTCCGGGACCCGGTTCCGGAGTATTTTTGTTTTCTTTGTGCCGGCCAGATTTCGGACTCCGGGATTCTCTGTCGCTACTTCCTCTTTTGTTAGGGGGCGTGGTTGCATGGGATCTCTAGGCCCAGAGTCTGGAGGTTTTCCTTCTTCGGGACATGCGGAAGGGAGCGGTGTATTTTCACCCTAGGGTTATAAATAGAGTTTCACTTGTCACTTTCACATTTACCGCGAACAAGATTACCCAGAGTGATTAGAGAAAATTTGCGATTAAGTGCGAGTTGCTTTGGGAGGTTTAACAGTGCTTTGTAGTGAAGTTGGTATTCAAGTTGTTGCGCGTTTTCAACTTCCCTGCAAGGTTGTAGGCATTCATGGTCCGTTAAAGCTTCCTGGTTTGCAAAGCACCTCACATGCTCCCCCTCCCCCGTTTCTTGGTGTTAAGGTAGGTCCTTCGACTCTCTTCTGGTTCTCTTTGTTTTTGCTTTGTTTTGCTTTTGCTTTGTTCTTCCTTTTTTAGTTTTGTTTTCGTCCTTTTTGTCGTGTCTTCTGGTTTGTCGTCGCCTCCCGTTGGTGGTATGGCTCCATAGGAAGGTTGTCTGTCTTCCTTGCGTTGCTTTCTTTCCTGTAAATAGTGTACATTCTTGTAGATTTTGTAAGTAGGTGTAATTTTTTCAAAAATTGTCATAATTTCTTTGTAGATTGTAAATAGTCTGTAGGATAGGGTCGTTTCCTGTAAATTTTGTTGTTCTTTGGTTTCCTGTGTGAATTTGGTCTATATATTGTTGTGACGACCCTTCCTATGGCGAGCTCGTCGCGCTCTCCACGTTGTATAACTCAGGTTTCAAGCTCGTCCGCATGGTGTCTGCCTGGTTCAAACTAGGCACCTCACCTGTTTGAACTACGATGGTTTTCTCTCTCCTCCGTTGCTTCATCATTGATGACGGGATTCATTTTCCCCATGTGTGAACATTCAAAACATCCCATCTGGCATTTAATTCACTCGTGTCAATACGTATGTCACCATTAAGTGCCATAATGTCGTTTATTGCGTGTCCATGTGACAACCCACGTCAGCCTAGTATGGTTCACTGCCTAGTCATTTCAATAATGGCTAGTTTCTCCAGACTCCGGGTGCTGAAAGTCCCCAGACCTTCATCCCATTTTTATCACATAAACCAATACCCCGGAACCTCCAGGTGTCGATCAAATTCCATGTAAGTTGTTAGCTATTATATTTTTGGGATTTTGATGTGGGCTAACATCTTTTGACAGCAGGTGTGAGATGGTGGTGAATTCTTCAGAGTCCATAAAATTGCTTTATATTTTATCACATATATTAACAGTTGTTCGGTCTTGCAGGTTGCAGATTATCCAACAAACAATGTCTAAAGTAACAACTCCTCTTGGAAGTCTAGAACTTCCGACTACCTCCACTCGGGGGCCACCAAGACGAAGGCAGAGAGGATGCTGGCCAAGCTCCCATTGACATCCAAGTACCTGAGGGATGGTGTCCTCGTGGGATCCAAAGTGGATTCCAAACCTCAAGATATCACCGACACAGAGGCCAGACTATGGGCAGAACTACAGGGCCTGGTCTGGACAATCTATCAACAGAGATCTGTTGGAGATGATATGGCGAAGAACGTGGCCGCCTCTGACATTATCAAAGCTGCCTATTTCCCCTACTCGGTGCAAGCACTGAAGCTGATCCTCCAACTGACGAAGCACTACAACACACCCACCTAGGTTATTTTTCTTGCTGATTCCCTACCATTGAACTACCTAGCGACCATTATTACTCTTGATGCTCCCACCTTTGTTTCAAGACTAGGGATCCCCTAGTTCAAAGGTGATACTATTATCTCCCGGTCTGTGTCATTGAAGGAGTTTGAAAACATCCCCCATCTTGCCCGACAACATCTCAATGCTCACTGGTTAAAGTCCCCGAGGAGGGACTACAAGAAAATGAAGCTGGAGAATGGGCCCGGCCAGAGTGTCCCATGGGAACATTATCCCTAGATCCAGTGGGAAGCCAGCTTCCCTAATTTTTGTCAGGTAAATGACACGTTCATTTACCACAACATTTTGACACTTACTCAGGATTCCAGGTACCGGTTGTCCAAGGAAGCAATGACCTTGGTGAGCACACAGGGTAATTATTTTATTCAGTTTCAACAACATTCTTACATTCGGGCGACCGGGTTCTCCGGGAAACCCTACCTACTCCCCAAGCATTGTGGGGATAGGATTATTCTTTTGGAGTTCTGTAGGCAAATCCTAGAACTTCATGTATGCTTTGCATTGAGGAAGGTTACATCCATCTCATTCCTAATCATTTGTGTGAACTATTCTTGCAGTCTTGCAGCGGCCAAAGAAGCCGATAATAAGTTGAAGAGTCTGGGATTGGCCGAGTTTCACCTAGCAAAAAACAATTTTGATGCAATCGAAAAGATAAGTATGACACTGACCCGGGCGACCACACCACATGAGCTTCACATCGAAGATTTTTGGGCATATTTCCAAGATGGTTTCGACCTTTGGGCTCAGCAACACTCAAGGATGTCCAAAGGGATGATGAAGAGCCTCAACCTTTGGACCTTTCTGAAATATTTTTCAGACAGTGGGCCTTTGGAGGACCCAGCATACAAAGCATAGGGGATCGATAAGATGGATCTCCCTTTGGTGGATTAGGACACTCCACAGAGTTTAACAATTGAGTACGTCAGCTAGGGCGTCATGCAAAACAGTCATGATTACTTTGCACAAGTGTGCAAGAGGAGCGCTTGCATGGGTGCAATTTTACGGGGGTGTACTTCGGCCTCCAGAGCCGCGGGGCCAAGTAAAGATAAGGGAAAATAAAATGAGAGCACCCTAGCTCAAGCTCCACCCGCAAATTTTCTCCCCATTTTGGAAAAAGTTCATATTCAGATGGAGGTGTCCTAACAGATAAGTCAAAAACTAAGCGCCCAACTTTCCCGCGGTCTTCCAATCACTCTAGTGGGATCTTCCCTCCCGGCAAGATCCCCTTCACTAGAAGCACTTATGAGCCAGCAGACAGAGGCCGAAGTGGAATTAGTGGTAATTCTAGATGTCGGGGCCCTGTTACAGTTGAGAAGAAAGAAGCAAAGGGCGGACCCTCCCCCAAGAACAGATGCAAGCCCCAGGATGCACAGATGCAGGCCTTGGGATGCCCAACGTTCCCCAGGTGGAACTCATTCCCTCTTCTCCGAAAAAGGTGGATCCTCCGGCAGTCTCCCCTCCCCATGATGATTTCAATGATCTCTTCTGGATGGAAGATCTGGTGAACGTACAGGCCGATATGGTAAAGGCGGTGGAGGAGATAGATGCACAAGAAGTGGAACCATAAAAGGAGGTCGAAGAATAAGAAAAAGAGCAAGAACAAGAAGAAATACAAGAAGATCCACAAGATGTGGAAGAAACACTGGTCCAGGGGACCGAGACAGAACTAAGGCCAACACAAGATGAGCAGCTGACAATGGCTGGGAGCAACCGTATCCCCAGTTGTCATGCTCCAAGTGCTTCTAGTTACTTTGGGTGATCAAATGCCCCAGAGTGCGACATTCGGCAAGGTGGTCTCTGTGACCCAATAGTCAAATCTTGGACAGACACCTCCGGCCTCTCCAGAAGATGTGCCCATGGAGAAGGATGTCCTGGCGGATGACGCCGAAGAAGAACAACAACAACAAGATGAAGGGGATAACCCCAAAAATGTGGATACTGAGACCATAGATGCTGGAAAAGATGGGGAAAATCCCAGTGATACAAATGTTACTGGTGTTGGGGGAGATAGGGTCCCCAACACCATATATGAGAATGCCACCAGGGCGTAAGATACAAGGAACCTCGGGGAACAAGAGAAAGAATCTGATATGACTATGGATACTGAGGAAACACCACCAGACCCCAAAGAACGCCCTAATGCCCAGGCCTTAGTAGCAAGACCACCCCACCCACCATAATGGCTGGTGGAATCTAGAAAAAGAAAGGCCCCGAAGGCAACAAGTGTTCCCCTCTCCTTGGCCGAAATGATGGCCCAAAATCAAGAGGCTAAGAAGCCTAAGAAGGCCTGGACTATCCATACCCTTCAGACTACTCTGAGAGGAAGTACAGTTGTAATAGTTGCAACGCCTCCCCCAGATACAGATGTGACAACAGTAAGGGCCGAGGATTATACAGTCACAGAAGTTCCCCTAGGGAGGAGAGACAAATAGGGTGAAGTGGACCTATTGAAGGAAGCTGCCTGGGTAGTTGAGGCCCGGTATGACAAGCATGCACAAAATTTGGAGGAAAGAGACAAGAATGAAAATCTCCTCGGCTCCTCACAGATCTAACACAGCCACTGGCCGAGGTCCATCCAAAAGCCTCCACCTACGGAACACCGCTCCTATAGGGTGACATGGATTCTCTAAGGGCCATGAAAAAGAAAGCATAGGCTATAGATGGATGGATTGCTGAGAAAATCAAAGTCGTGAGGCAATTCCTAGCGGTAACCCTCCCGGACCTTTATCAGGTTAGCAACCTTGTGGGCCAGGTGAATTGCATCATCATCTTATGGGAGAAAGATATAGAGAAGTATGAGGAGTGGAGGTACGAATTGGAAGAAATAATAAACATCAGGGAGGAAGCCATAACCAAGACGGGGATTTGGTGAGAAGAGCCCTTTAGATTCCTCTGGGCCCAACACTCCAGACTTGGCCTCAAAATTGAGGTGAGAAAGCAACTGGTAGTGGCCCTAAAGAATAGAATCTGAGGAGTTTAGAATTCTTTAGATTTATACACCGCATTTGTATCAAGGGTTTCACAAGTTGATCCCTTCACTACTGGGACTTGTACCCCAGAAGATTTTGTGCTTAGTAAATTTGATGAGCTGATGGAGTCCCGGTACCAGTCCGCCAGATATTTTGACAGAGGGAAATTGTCAAGATTATCCAAGATGATGCTCTGGGCTCATGAATCAGTGAAAGTGGCTGCAAAATTTAGGGACGGGGCCGGAGATATCGAGGAACAGTTTGGGGTCGTCAGCAACCGGTGGGACAATGTCAAAGACATAGATGAAGATGGAATTAGTTAGATTTTGGAGGCCTTCAAGAAAAACAAGGAATAGTAGAGTCCTCCGGACTCTAGATATTTTCACCAATAGAGTGCAATTTTGTAGATTCATTATTCTTTGAGCGTAAGCTCCCGAACTCTAAAATTCTAGGTCCATACTTTTGTATTTTTTCACAATGATCTGTGTTTAGGTTCTCCAGAGCTAACTGATAATTTTCAAGCAATTAATAATGGGTCAGCAGGTAGGTGATCCCGATAAGGCATGTCAGACGGAGGGATGGCTCTGACAGATGATTCTCCCGAGGCACTGCTCCTACATTAACTTCCTAATGTGCATCGAAGACAATGAGCCACAATCTGCATTTATGAGGCATGTAGCCTCGGATACCGGGACAATCAGATTTCCTCTATAAAAACCCTGACACTCTTCTCTATGCCGATTCTTCTAGATTTATCTTCTTGTCTTCTTCCTCTATCTTGTCAGACCTCTACATTTTTTGAGGTGATTGTAAGTGGTGCAGGTAGTACCGGCAACAAGATAATGTATTCTATCTATTTAGTGTATAGTTAGATTAGGTTAGTTTTAGGTCAAACTTTGTGTATAAATAAGAGGTCTGACCTCATAACAAGGGTCAGAAAAATTGATGATTTTGACTTACCAAGTAATAGAAGATAGCTTTTTATTTACAGTTGTTTCAGGAGATCAATGTTCAGTTGTTCTTGATTGTTTAGAATGCTCCCTCGGAGCCATGGATATATTTACCAGTGATGCTAGGACCCTTTGAGTTAATGAAGAAGAAGGAACACCTTATGACTACTTGTTATGTGTTGTTCTAATCTTTGGAGTTCATGAACATATTTTGTGCAGTATGTGTTCTTATGTCCTTTGCTCCTATGTGCTAGTTTAGATTAATGATCTTATCTCCCCTTGCTACTGAATGCATGTGAATCATTGGTTCTTTGTGTATTCAATATTTAGAGTAGTTTTCTTACATTGGAGCTTAGTTTGATGTTTGAATGTTTATTGCATAACTATAGATAGAAATGTTTACCTAACCTTGATCTATCTTTTGAGATTTATTTGATAATCTGAATGCTTGCAGGAAACCCCACCCCTCTTGAAATCCCCAAAGAAGATGAGTAAAAACCAGCTATCCCCTCACACAAAAGTCACCTGTCCAACTTAGCTCCATCGCACCGTTGATACTCGACTCACTAGTAGAATTTGGGCAATAAATGACCAAGTGACTAAAATTTTTAGTCATGTGACTAAAATTTTTAATCACATGACTAAAACTGATCATGTTCTACCCATTTTTTGCAATTCACAAATATAAATGACTAAATAAATGACCAATTTGGTCATCGGGTAAAATCACTACTAAAATGACTAAATAAATGTCTAAATAAATGATTAAATAAATGACCAATCTGGTCATCAGGTAAAATGACTAAATAAATGACCAATTTGGTCATCAGGTAAAATGACCAATTTGGTCATCGGGCAAAATGACCAAATAAATGACCAAATATTTCAATTTAGGTACCTAAAATGAACCTCAAATTTCAATTTGGTGCTCTTGGTTCACAATGTCTCATAGGTAG
>MU227363.1:553153-565801 GCA_018584345.1 Thuja plicata
TGTGCTTAGTGCACCTTGGGGACACTTGGCTCAAGCGTGGTCGTGAGTGTTCTAGTGACTCCATAGGTGGAATGGGGTTGTAACTAGTGTTTACGTGGCCAACCAGAGCTGATGGAGCAGACGATTCATTGCCAGGACAGATGGTTTGAAATATACACTACGGAGCTACTTTCAACTGACCCTGTTTGCAAGTTTTGGCATCGACTGAGATTGCCTTGTCAAATGGAAATGAAGTCAAATCACCCAAAACTGAGAGAGGTTTTTGTAGACCTCAGAAACAAGAACTCATAACCCCTAATGGTTTTTCAATACCTCTCACGAGGTCTGAGATACGAGCCTTGGAAAATTGCTGCCCAATCATGCTTAGTGCACCTTGGGGACACTTGGCTCAAGCGTAGTCGCAAGTGTTCCAGTGACTTCGTGGGTGGAATGGAGTTGTCACTAGCATTTACCTGGCCAACTGGAGCTGATAAAGTAGATGATTTGTTGCTAGGACGGACGGTTTGAAATATACACTACGGAGCTACTTTCAACTGACCCTCTTTGCAAGTTTTGGCATCGACTGAGATTGCCTTTCCAAACGAAAATGAAGTTGAAAATCCCAAAACTAGGAGAGGTTGTTGTAGACCTTAGAAAAAAAAACTCATAACCCCTGATGGTTTGTGGATACCTCTTACAAATTTTGAGATACGAGCCTTGGAAAATCGCTGCCCAATTGTGCTTAGTGCACCTTGGGGACACTTGGCTCAAGCGTGGTCGCAAGTGTTCTAATGACTCTGTGGGTGGAATGGGGTTGTCACTAGCGTTTACCTGGCCAACTGGAGCTGATGGAGTAGATGATCTGTTGCCAGGACAGACGGTTTGAAATATACACTACGGAGCTACTTTCAACTGACCCTCTTTGCAAGTTTTGGCATCGACTGAGATTGCCTTGCCAAACGGAAATGAAGTCAAAAAGCACAAAACCGGGAGAGGTTGTTGTAGACCTTAGAAACAAAAACTCATAACCCCTGATGGTTTGTGGATACCTCTTACGAAGTTTGAGATACGAGCCTTGGAAAATCGCTGCCCAATTGTGCTTAGTGCACCTTGGGGACACTTGGCTCAAGCGTGGTCGTGAGTGTTCTAGTGACTCCATGGGTGGAATGGGGTTGTCACTAGTGTTTACCTGGCCAACCGGAGTTGATGGAGCGGACGATTTGTTGTCAGGACGGACGGTTTGAAATATACACTACGGAGCTACTTTCAACTGACCCTCTTTGCAATTTTTGGCATCGAGAGAGAGAGAGAGAGAGAGAGAGAGAGAGAGAGAGAGAGAGAGAGAACATGAGAGAGAGAGAACCTTATTTCTCTCTCTCTNAGAGACTCTCTCTCTCTCTCTCAAGTTTATTACACTAGTATAAGGCATCGAAAAGGTTTCCAAAGGGGTCAGAGGGTTCCTAGGGATCCTAACGCTTGAGAAAGTGTACTAGGACCCCTTAGGTCCCTCTATAACCCTCAAAAAAAAATAAGAATAGTCAAGTGTGTCCCAAGGGGTTGTATGACACCTTGGGACTCTCTCTCTCTCTCTCTCTCAGGTTATATTATATATTATAATATAAAATATATATTACATACAATTTAAATATGAAGATATTATGTAATATATTATAAAATACATATTAATATATAATACGTATAAAATAATATATAATATATGATATATAATGTAATATTTAATATTAATATATATTATATAATATTTAATATATAATCTAATATATAATTCAATATATAATAGATATTATATAATATTTAATATATATAATTCAATATATAATATTTAATATATAATATTCAATATATAATATTTAATATATAACTCAATATATAATAGATATTATACATTATCTAATATATATAATATGTACAATATCATATGAAGTATGGAGAAAGGGGAGGGAAAGAGGGAGAAAGGGGAGGGAAAATTCAAAATTCAAAATTCTTCCAGATTTATCGGGTACCCGATTAGGCTCGGTATTGCTTTGTGCACCATACCTACCTGGTCAACTCTTCAAATGTCTAAAAAATGTGTTTTTCCCCTGTTTCTCTGAGTTCCAGACTTCGACCATGTAGCTGACGACTTTTTTTTGACCCGAATTTGATGAAACGAAAAGGGTATCTCAAGGAGATTATCAACTTTCTATCGATATAATTGCTGTCAGATTTTGAATTCAGTAAGTAATTATTAGTTATTTTCCAATTGAGTTACCTCTAAAGTGCTAATTTATATACTGATTGAAAAATGGCTATAAATTTTAGACGGTATAACATTTTTGAAAACCGAAAAATGCGTCACATTCTATGCTTTGCCTACTATAAGAAAAAATTTTATTTTTTTGAATTTGGTAAAGTTTTCAATGAGTTAAGGTGGTCAGACACGGGAGTTTTTTTATTCTGAAAATGTTGTAGCAGATAATTCATAATTAATTTTTTTTTTAGCATAAAATTACACAAAAATATGCATCACATCCGGGAAGGAGTCTACTACTTATATGTAGAATCTTATAAAAAAATATTATCATTTGATTATGATTAAGGTGGTCAGACATACACCTACTTCTTATTTTTTTCCTAAAATTTTTGTACTGCTGCATTGAAATCTATAATTTTCACCAATCATATTAACTTTTTTTTAGAAAAGGCCTAGTAGTTTACAAACTAAATTCAATTTCCTACAGATTCTATTCTTACAACTTTTTGATATTAAGTTGATAGCTAGTTCAAATTTTCACGTCAAGTTGACTAACCCTGATTTTGCTAATTTTTCATTGCCACTTAAGGGCATAGTTTGGCCCCCCATGATCTTGCACATACCCTTGATTCATTTAATTGTTGTAATAGATCTTCATATACATGTCTTTTTAGGTAATCAGTCTCTCCTGAGGTTTCTCTTCTGGGTGGCATTTTGAAACTAGGGTTTCTAGACAGATAGATAACAAATTCCTATGCAGGAAACCAATTTATACACCAACCCTAATGCTGATTTAATTCACAGGTGCTCAAGAATGTATTTAAGAAGGAACTTACTTGTTCTATAATTCTGGACAGAGACAGTATAATTTCTGCAATTTTATCTCCGCCTTGAAACACTTTGTTAATTATGGCTTTCTGAGATTTGACAACAATATTATACATAAATCCCACTAGGATTTAGCATTTATTTATAGCTATGATGACCACACACTTCACCATTACTTCCACTTAATTTGAAACTTCGCAGTCTAACGACTCAGAAAACTGTAGTTCACCAGTTTAAATCATGACCGTTGATCTCATCATTTCTTATTACATCCTGTGGCTGGAAGATGCTCATGAAATTCATCATAAATTTTGATACATGGTGGCACATCTCATTTCCTTGAACAATATATGGTGATTAATTTTTCCTTACGGCTTAACGTTGTTTGTTGGATCAATTTTAACTTGCAGTTCCTTTACCTCTCTTTATCTTCGACTCGGTCCCAAAACTTAACCACGTGTCAAAAGGTCACATTTCCTTGAAGAATAGATCACGATCGCCTTTTCTTTAAGGCAATACGACCATTGTTAGATCAAACTTAACTCAGCCACAAATTACTTAACTATCCCTTTTACTAACTGTAGCTTTCGACTCTCAGTCAAGACACATGGTGGCGTGTCGTGTTCCCTTGGATGATAGATTAACTGCATCTCAAGCTTGTGGTAACATGAAAACCATCAGATTAACATTAACTTGCAACACCTTTATTAGCTTTATTAATGCTGCATCGGGCCTGCCAAAGACACGTGTCACTCAGTCACATTTCCTTAAGAGATAGATCTTACACATCTTTAAGCTTGGGGAAATGTGACAACCATCTGATTAAAACTGATTTGTATACCTTTTATGTTGACTTTTCTAACCTCATTCGGTCCCACTAGATAGGTGTCACTCCATCGCATTGCTTTATGAGATAGATCTTGCACATCTTTAAGCTGAAAGCAATACGACAACCATTCGATTGAACTGAAACCATAAACAATTTATCATCACTTTAAAGTAGAAGCTGGACCCGCCAGAGGCACATGACGAATAGTTGATTTCCCTTGAAGGATAGATCGATTGCATCTTTAGCTTAAGGCAATACGACAACCATTAGATCAACCCAAACTTGCACAAAAAAAGACATAAAGTTTTAAAATAGGTCACGGGTATTTAGAATTAGGGAAATATGAAAAATTAAAATGCCCAGTCTATAGGAAAACAAACATGGCCTCGCCAGATGTTTAAAAGACACATGACTTAAAGGTTCTTTAGTGACCGAAATAGTAACAACAATATAGAACCCACCCAAACAATTAGGATTTTTTGACCAATGACCATAGCTTTGAAAATAATTTTAAGGGTTCTAAAATACAGGACCTGGCTAATTTGAAGTTTTTTTTGCATAGTCCTAACAGTGGCTCTTTCTCGGGATGAATACCTCCTGTAGGTATTGCAAGAATCCATGATCTCAGGGAGAAGCAAACCAGACCTATTGAAAGAAAACTAAACTACTCACACAACAGAAAACAAAACCTAAGAAAAGAACAAAAAACCATCTGCAGAAGTAAACACACTATATACATGACCTACTGTTCATGGATTTTAGACTTCAAGGAAGTATAACTTCAAGAATTGTCCATGAACTGGAAATTCTAAAATATTCTTAGTAAAATCTTTCAATAAATAAGAATTATGTCCATACCTTTCATGGACAACATAGGGTTCCATCCAGATTGGGTCAAACTTTATGTCTTTACCTTTATCTTCCAGTTTAGCATTCCATATTAACACATAATCTCCCACATCAAATTGCCTTGATACTGCCTTCTTATCATACAATTTTTTTTTTTGTAATTGAAGCTTAGCATTTTTCACAGAAGCTTCCCTTCTGGTTTCATCCAATTCATCCAATTCATCCACTCTCAATTGCATATCATTGTCAATGTCATCATCATACAATTGCACGAACTTGTACATCTACATTAAGTTGTTTTGAGGGAGTCTTGCTTGAATCCCATATACTAGGTCAAAAGGTGCACATCCTATGGAATTTTTAGATGTCACTCTATATGCCCAGACAACCATTGTTAGTTTTGAATCCAATGTGTTCTTATTTGTATCCAGGACTCTTTTAATGATCTTAAGCAAACTTTTGTTTGTTGATTCTTCTTGACCATTTCCTTGTGGGTGGTAGGGTGCAGAGTAAGATGTCTGAATTCCATATTCAACACAAAAATTCATATACTGCTCAGACTTAAAACACATTTCATTGTCTGATATAATTTTCTCTGGACACCCAAACCTGGTGATTATGTTTTTCGACAAGAAATCTATTACTACTTTACTAGTTTATCTTTTAGTGGGAATTGCTTCAACCCACTTAGTAAAGTAGTCAGTTGCTACAATTATCCATGTATGCCCCCACTAGATTTATTATCTATTTCCCCAATAAAATCAATACCCCATTATTGAAAAGGGGCCTAAACTTCCACTAGTGTGAGAGGTACATTACTTGAGAATTTTAACTTACCAGAGAAATGCTAGAAAGCATCACATTTCTTAACCCATTGATGAGCATCCTTAAAGATAGTTGGCAACAAGAATCCTACTCTTAGAACCTTATGTGCAGTGGTCTTGGCCATGTAGTGGCAACCACATACTCCATTGTGTATTTCTTGCAAGATCATGTCTCCTTGCTCTTCATCAACACACTTTAGTAAAATCCCTTTAGGATTTCTCCACCATAACTCATCTCTAATAAGGGAAAAATGGATAGCTTGTAACTTAAAAGTTCTTTTCTTGTTCTCATCCATCCTAGGTGGACAGTTCATTCTTTGTAAGTAATAAATAATATTCTTGTACCAATCACAATGGTCAAGGTTGCAAATAAAAGGCCTTTGTTCTTCCTCTAAGGCATTGACATGGTTTGCATCTAAATTAGTATTAGTCATCAACTTGGCTAATCCCATCCCTCTAACCAACTTAATAATTTTTATCTCAAGATTAAACTTATGGATCCTGTTGATCCATCTGCATCTCTTTCCAAACACCTCTTATTGTGTAAAGATGTCTTTCACTGCTGCTGAAGGGACATAAGCAATGACTATGACACTTATTAGATAACATCTAAAAGCCTTAATAGCCTTTACTAATGCATAATCCTGCTTCTCATTTATGTCATATTTCAGTTCTGTAGCTTGTAAGGATTTGCTGAAGAAAGCAATAGGCTATTCAAACCCTTCCTCATTTTTCTGTAAGAAGACAACAACAATAGTATGGCATGATGCAAATGAAAAAATATTCATAGGTTTTGAATAATTAGGCATTAGGGGCATCCTTGATAGCTTTCTTTATTGCTTGGAAAGACTGGGTGGCTTCTCTATCCAATTCCATTTTTGCATCTTTCTTTAGCATTTTGGAAATTGGCCTACTTCTCTTAGCAAAATTTGTGACAAAATGTCTGAGAAATATTACTTGACCAAAGAAAGATTGAATACCTTTGACATTTCTTGGGAGTGACACCTTGTCAATAGAAGCTACCCTTTCAGGATCAAATTTAACCCCTTCTTTTGAAACAATGTATCCCAATAACTTACCCTCTGTCACTCCAAAAGTGCATTTCCTAGGATTCAGAGAAATCCTAAATTCAAGAGCTCTCTAAAAAATCTTCTCTAGATGTTCACAATGTTGTTCCTCCTTCTTAGAATATATTATGAGGTCATCTTGATTGACCTCCAAGAATTTTTGAAAAAAATATGAGAAATCAACATCCATGGCTCTCTGAAATGTGGCCCCAACATTTATTAGGCCAAAAGACATTCTGACATATACATATGTCCCCCATGGTGTAGTGAATGCAGTCTTGAACTGCTTTGATTCTTTGACCATTTTCTGGGTATACCCTGAGAATCCATCCATCATGGACATCAACTCACAACCAGTAACTCTTTGCAACATATTTTCCATATTTGGGAGAGCATAGTTATCCTTGAGGGATGATACATTCAGATTCCTAAAATCCACACACAGTTTGATATCTCCATTCTTCTTCCTAACAGGAACTAAATTGGAAACCCAAGAAGAATATCTGATAGGTTTGATGATTCCTGTTTCCTTCAATTTCATTAACTCTTGTTCCATTTGGGGCCTTAGTGTGGGATTTATGGGCCTTTGATTTTTTCTAAAAGGCTTGGCATTTTCTTTCCAATAAATCTCATGCTGAAAGAGATCCTCATTATATGCCTTGAGATCATAATACATCCATGCAAAAACCTTCTTGTATTTCCCCAATAAATTAATCAGGTCCTCTCTTAGTTTTGGTGACATTTTCCTTCCAATAGATAAGTTTTTAGGAACATCACTTATTCCTACATTTACTTTTTCCAAATCCTCAAGTCCATTCACATTTTTTTTTTATATAGAAAATGGCTTATCCTTATTATCAAAATCTCTTTCTAGAATAACCAAACCTTTTGGTACCTTATTTGATTTCAGATTTAATACTTCCCTGCCTAAGATAGTAGCTTTTCCACCCACGGTCTCTATATACCCACTGAAATCAATTTCTCTGTCTGCAAATTTTGCTTTATAGTACAAGAATCTCAAGATGTCCACATCATCATGAAAAACTTTCTAGTTCTCCACATTATTAGGGATTTAAGGCCTAGATTGGACCTATATTTCAGAGATCCCAATAAATGTAATATCTTGTGGCCTTAAGGCTATGTTAGCAAGCAAGTCTTCCATTCTATTTTGGCTTCTATCCATCTAGTCAATACCAAATGCATCAAAATTTTCAAGTTCATCCCAAACAACATTTCTGTATTGTTTCAATCTATGATTCTTTGAAGCATATTTAGATTTGATCTGAGACACTACTAATTCAGAGTCTCCAATGACTCTAAGACATTTGATTCCGTGTCTGGATGCCAATCTCATACTTATTAACAAGGCTTCATACTCAGCTACATTATTTGTGCATGTAAATGTCAGTGTAAATGAGAATTTGAAAGTCTTACCAGTAGGAGCAATCAACAATACACCAACACCAACTCCCTCTTTAGAACTAGCACCATCAAAATACATTACCCATAATTTACTTGTTGAGATAAGTTACTTTCATCTCCAGAAAATAATTTAGGTTGGAAATTTCTTTCAATTTGCTTCTCTTGTACTTGAAAAGACCCCATCTCAGTGTCTAAGAAACAATTCATGTTTTCATTTTCTTCTTCCTCAATCATGTGAGGAGTTCTAGTCTCTTTGGACACTTTAATATTTTCACCAGCAATGTGAAAAGTAGAAAATGATAAATCATATTGAATAATTCCTCCCATAGAAGCACTCCATTTTCTTGATAATAACATCCCATATTGAGGGGGAATGTCCACTACTAATACACTCATTGTTAAAACTTTGTCAGGGTAAGTAGCCAACTTCTAAGGAAAAGCTTTTATAGTGCCAATAATAGGCACCTCCCTGGAATCGATAGCCTGACATCTTCCATGGGGTGTATCTACTTTCAATCCCATTGATTTCATAACTTCAGCAGACATAACAGTGTTAGATGCCCCAGAGTCAATCATACAATTTTTCAACATCTTTCCATTTATCAAAAAAGTTAGGAAAAAGGGATGTACAGTTTCTAAAGAAGTATGAACAACATTTGCATCTAAAACATTTGGGGAATCTTTGAAACAATTTCATCAACATCTTTTATTTTACCTGCAGATTTGTCTTGTGATTCTATCACATTCTTACCTTCTTCTGATCCAATAATCTTTGTAGAAGTAACACTTCTTACCCATGTTAAAGCCTTCTCCTTATGCTCACCTATTCTCATCATTTCCAAAAAAGGAACCTTAATAGTAATATGAGACAGGAGTTTCCCCATATCAACATGGGTATACTTTACATCAGATGCATCTTATTTTTCATTTATACAATCCTCCTCCTCTACTTCAGAAGCTAACTTGGGCTGAAACATCTTTTGTTGTTTACTTTCATTTTGGGGAGGGGAAACAAAATTTCTTGGTGTTGCTTCTTTTTCTTTGTACAAAAAAATTGGGCCAGTAGGCTTGTTTTCCCTTTAAACAAATACCTTCTTAGCACCCTCCTTTTGTTTTTCCTTTTCTAGTGTTTGTTTGGTATCTGTCTTGGTATCTCTAACAAACATACATGCGGATCTTCCATCTGTATTTCCAAATGTTCTACTTCTTAGATTATAATTACCCCTTTCTTGGGTAACCATGTCTGCTGTAATTCGGGAAATTTCTTTATTAGAAGGTCTTCTATAAATAGGGATCTCATCACCCTTCTCAACATTACATCTCATGTTATCAATTTACTCATTTTCTATATCAGAAACAATTTCATCACATAAATGTGAAGAAGCCATAGCACAACCACTTTCATCATATAACTGCTCCTCGTCATCTTCCATCTCTTCATTTGCAGATAATCTAGCAGCTATGACACAATACTCAGGTGTTAGTAATAACTGAGAGGGGGGGCGGGGGGGGGGGGGGTGAATCAGTGGCCTCAAAAACTTATCCTTAAACTTAACCACCAATCAATAAACCTCATTTTATTATGTCCCTACAAGATGCATGCCATGAAATACTTATAATGATTAACTGTCTGTCATTTTTCCTTGTCTGTCCTTATTCTCCTTGATTACCGATAAGCAGTACAACTATTTACCAAAATACAGTAAATACGCAGAGTATACCGATATATCCAGAATAAATTATGTAAGATACAAAACAATAAAGAAATACATCATACACACATATAACACATGGATTTTAATGTGGAAACCCTGTTAAGGGAAAAAACCACTGGAACCCGTACCCCAAATTTTTACTCTTCTGAAGTGAGCCCTGTTAGGAGCCAACTTCATTAAAGGTTACAAACACACTATTAGGTGTGACCTTGTTAGAGGATTTTACACATATAGGTTGTCACTTAGTATCGGGCATCTAATGTTGCCATTCTTGAATCAGCCTCTCTCTTAGACTATCAATAGGCATCGGGCATATCCAATGCTACTTTCATGAATCAACCTTTTTGGCACTCCTTGGGATGTACCTCAATATATAGAAGACTGTTAAGTCCTGCTTTGTTAAGAGACTTGATGCTTCAATGGTTAAACTCAAACAATATGACCTATTTCTAATGCAACTTGAATTGCAGATTTTTAGATCTATTTAAGTACATTACCTCTCTAATCAATGTATCAATTCAATTCTTTTGCGCTCCACACTTCTTCTCTATGATGTTGTGCTCATTGTTTGTCGATGTCTGCTGAATTCCTTAGCTCTTCTTCAGCTTGATTGATCAGTACTGCATGAAGTTGTTATTCATCAGTTTCTCTTCAACATCCTCTTTTTATTCACTCCCCTTAATCCCTTTTCGTGAATAATATCTTTTGAAATTGAATTAAGCCTGTCTCTTATATAGACATAATATTCACTACTTCTTGATTCTTGATTCTTGGCGTGAAAAAATATCCAGCCAATTAGATTTAAAGAATAACTCCTAATTTGTCTTGTAGTTATCTTCATGCCAACTGTAAAAATCATCTTTAAATCAACCACTTAACTCTGGTCAAATAAAACAAAGAAAACAACTAGTTAAGTCTATCTTTAGCTCTCGCCAGCTAGATATTTTGTCATTTTCTGAACTCTTTGTTCCGTCGGTCAACTCTTCAGTTTGTTGTCGGTGACAATTGACAGTTTCATCTGTGTGACTCCAGTTAGCTTTGGGATCTCCATCCATCAGGCATCATTGGATCTTTACTCATTGGGTAACTCTATTTTCAGCTCGTCGAGCATCCTGCAGTTTTGCTTTGTCGGGCAACACTATCTTATGCTCATCGGGTATCACTATAAATTTTCTTCTTCGCCTTTTCTAATGGTGTGCACTCCGTCGGTGTTGTCTGTCACTTAGTGAATACTTGACTTTTATGCATTGCTAAAAGCATAACCTTTGTTCCATTGATTCTCTGAAGTCTTTGGCATTATGTACATGACCGTATAGATGATATCAAGTTGACATCAATGACAATACAAACAATTAACTGATTTAATGCCTTGCATTATCTTCAACTTAATATTATCAAACATTCAATCAGTTACATGTCATCAATCTCTCTCTTTGGCATTGATGGCAACATACTATATTATCACACTATACTATTTCTAATACAATATGAAATACAATCGTTGAGATTCATCAAACTACCAATCTCTCCCTTTTGTCAACAGATAAATGTTTGAACTTCGGTAAGCTCTGTTTTGGCTTAGATTTGATTCTTGTAGCTCTTTGTCTTCTAATGTGTTGAGTCCTTTTCTTGTGTCAATTTCTCTCTTTTGACTATTCTCTCTCTTGTGATGTCTTTTTCTCTTGTCAACAACTCTCCCTTTGTATAATACTCTTTCATACAATTCTCTCTCCCTTAGGATATAATCTCTCCTTTTCCTGAAGGATGTGATAATATGGATAATCTCTCTCCCTTTGACAGCAATGCCAAACAAATATTTTGCAAATATTTGACATTCATGTCAAGCAATCATTTTTCTTCTATCCATAATATATTCCTTGAATTTCCCTTATCCATCAGTAATACAACAATATACTCTAGTGCTTGGTTCTGATATATACTTGTCTGTATATAGATGTATCTTTTGAAGTTCATCTCTTTGCTTGCATCAACATGAATGATATTATGATAATATGTAGGCTGATGCAGCCTTTAGTTATTTTACTAACTGGTAGACAAGGGTTTGACCCCTAGTCTCTTTCTTAAGTACTCAAATGTATCCTTGGGTAGTGGCTTGGTCAAGATATCAGCCAATTGTTCTTTTGATTACACATACTCAAGTATCACCTCTTTTTCTTGAACTTGTTCTCTCAAATAATGATACTTGATGGCAATGTGTTTAGTCTTAGAATGCATGACTGGATTCTTGGAAATGTTTATTGTGCTGGTGTTATCACAATAGATAATCACTGGTTATGAGATCTTCATATGCATACCTTACATCAACTGTTTGATCCATGCAATGTTTGAGAAATTTGCAGTAGCATCAACATATTCTTCTTCTGCAGTAGACTGAGAGATGCGTCCTTGCTTCTTGCTAATCCATGTGACAAGTCTGTCACCCATAAAGAATGCTCCTCCAGTTGTGCCCTTCCGTTCATCAAGATTTCTAGCCCAATCAGTGTCGGTAAACACCTTGAGTTCAAATTTGCCTTCTCTTCTATACCATAACCCAAATTCCTTAGTATTCTTCAAATATCTTAGAATTCTTCATATGTGATTCTCTAGGGTTAGCAGAAAATCTAGGAACAATTCCTACTTCATGTGCAATATCTGGTCTAGTGTGTACAACATACATGAGTTTTCCAATCATTGATCTGTACATAGTCTAATTTACCTTTGTTGTCTTGTCCTCCTTTGTTAACTTACATCCAATAGCCATCGGTGTTCCAACTGGTTTGGATTCTTCCATCTTGAATATTTTCAGGACCTCTTTGATGTACTTGGACTGTGTAATGAAAATACCTTCTCCTTGTTGCATGATCTAGAGACCAAGAAAGAA
>MU227363.1:569283-598385 GCA_018584345.1 Thuja plicata
TGTGATATTTGGCTTAGGTCTTAAAACCTTCCTTTTAAGCACACAAGCTCTGATACTAATTGTTAGTAATAACTGAGGGGGGGGGGGGTGAATCACTGGCCTCAAAAAATTATCCTTAAACTTAACCACCAATCAATAAAACTCAGTATATTATGTCCCTACAAGATGCATGCCATGAAATACTTATAATGATTAACTATCTATCAGTTTTCCTTGTCTGTCCTTATTCTCCTTGATTACCGATAAGCAGTATAACTATTTACCAAAATATAGTAAATACACAGAGTATACCGATATATCCAAAATGAATTATGTAAGATACAAAACAATAAAGAAATGCATCATACACACATATAACACATGGATTTCAACATGGAAACCCTGTTAAGGGAAAAACCCACTGGGACTGGTACCTCAAATTTTCACTCTTTTGAAGTGAGCCCTGTTAGGAGCCAACCCTGTTAAAGGTTACAAACACATTGTTAGGTGTGACCTTGTTAGAGGATTTTACACATATAGGTTGTCACTTAGTATCGGGCATCTAATGCTACCATCCTTGAATCAGCCTCTCTCTTAGACTGTCAATAGGCATTGGGCATATCCAATTCTACTTTCATGAATCAACCTTTTTGGCACTCCTTGGGTTGTACCTCAATATATAGAATACTGTTAAGTCCTTCTCTGTTAAGAGACTCGATGCTTCAATGGTTAAACTGAAACAATATGACCTATTTCTAATGCAACTTGAAATGCATATTTTTAGATCTATTTAAGTACATTACCTCTCTGATCAATGTATCAATTCAATTATTTTGTGCTCCACACTTTCTGCTCTGTGATGTTGTGCTCATTGTTTGTCGGTGTTTGCAGAATTCCTTAGCTCTCCTTCAACTTGATTGATCAGTACTACATGAATTTTTTCTTCATCAATTTCTCTTCAACATCTTGTTTTTATTCACTCCCCTTAATCCCTTTTCATGAATTTAATCTCTTTTGAAAATGAATTAAGCATGTCTCTTATATAGACATAATATTCATTACTTCTTGATTCGTGATTCTTGGCGTGAAAAATAATCCAGCCAATTAGATTTAAAGCATAACTCCTTATTTGTCTCGTAGTTATCTTCATGCCAACTGTACAAATCATCTTTAAATCAATCACTTAAATCTGGTCGAATAAAACAAAAAAAACAACCAGTTAAGTCTATCTTTAGCTCTTGCCAGCTAGATATTTTGTCATTTTCTGAACTCTCTATTCCATCGGTCAACTCTTCAGTTTGTTGTTGGTGGCAATTGACAGTTTCATCAGCGTGACTCTAGTTAGCTTCGAGATCTCCATCCATCAAGCATCATTGGATCTTTACTCGTCGGGCAACTCTATTTTCAGCTCATCAGGCATCCTGTGGTTTTGCTTCGTCAGGCAACACTGTCTTATGCTCATCGGGTATCATTGTAACTTTTCTTCTTTGCCTTTTCCAATGGTGTGCACTCCATTGGTGTTGTCTGTCACTTAGTGAATACTTGACTTTTATACATTGCTGAAAGCATAGCCTTTGTTCCATTGATTCTCTGAAGTCTTTGGCATTATGTACATGACCGTACATATGATATCAAGTTGACATCAATGACAATACAAACCATTAACTGATTTAATGCCTTGCATTATCTTCAACTTAATATTATCAAACATTCAATCAGTTACATGTCATCATCAAGATGATGAGGAGATTGGCAGGCCATGCACCAAGGATCATCATTGCACATATTTACAAAAGTCTTATGCAAGGGGTCAGGGGTCTTACCATCTTACTTATCCTTTGGCTATGGGAGAATAGGCTTCCCATCTTTCCATTGTGTGGTATAAGGATAGTTCTGCATCGTAGGTTGTCTGTTATAGTTACCATAGGATGGTTTATCATTATTAGGAGCCTTACTGTTCTTATTTTCTCCAGGATTTAGATCATTTAGAGCATTTAATATTTGTTTCAGACTATCATTTTCTTTAGGTTTATTAGTTATAGGTTTGTCTGACTCCTTCTTATTGAACCTTGTTGGCTTCCAATCCTCTCTCCTACCCACTTTCCCTAAGACTCTTCTATTGGTTTCAATGTTTATTGCAATTCTATATGCTTCTCCAATATTTCTAGGATTCTTATCTCTTAATAGATAACCCATTTTTGCATCAAAAGCATTAAGATAAGTGACAAGACATACCTTATCATCAGTCTCATTACTTGGAGTAGTTTATGCATTGCCCTTTGGAATCTGATGTTAAATTCCACCACTTCTTCATTTGAGTTATTCTTTATACTTTTGAACTCATTAAGCATGAAACCTTCATTGGTTTTATCCCCATATTGGTCTCTAAAAAATTCTTTCATTTCATCCATGGATCCAATAAAATCATGGGCCAACCCTCTAAACCAGTCCCTGGCATCCTTAGTGATTGAACAAATAATTGCATCATTATATCATCATTTCCAATCTCATAATCATCCATCATATCCATTAAATTCTTTAAATACTCTTCACATGTTATAACATTGTTACTGGTAAATTTTGGAAGCTTATCCCTAATATTTTTAGGAATTTCATTTGGATAACTTGGAATACCCAGGAAAATGAATTGCCTATATCTTTCTACATAGATAGGTGTTTTTTGAGTTGAACCAGTACCTTGAGAAGTTGATGATGCAACATTTGATGTAGCAGCATTACCCAGACCAGTTGGTGGTGGTAGATTCATTCCTGAATTTAGAGACAATTTAGCATTAGTAATAACAAAAGGAGGACAAGAGGTTTTCCTAAGAAGTTCAATCTTCTTTTTCATCTCAAGAGCAGAGGCCTCCAATTCAGCCTTCTCCAATTCTTTGGCTATGATCTCCCTTTTTCTCTTGGCTCTCTCCAAATCAATATCCAATTTGTTCATTGGATCCATTGCACTCCCTTTATTTACTGGCTCATTTATTTCAACTACTGCCACTTTCTGTTTACCTTTGTCCTTGTGCTTCTGTGTATCATACAATTGCAGGACAATAGGTTCATATTCAAGTTTTTTAGGTATAATAGTAGCATTTATTGCTTCTAAATCCTATATTTTCCTTTTCAATTGTTCAAATTTGATCTGAGCATGTCTAATCCTCTCCTCGTTCTCCATTTCTCTTCTTTGTCTTAGGGCAATCTGCTCTTGGATCTTTCTTTCCAGTCTACAAATTTCTACAAAAATTTCCTCAGAATCTACAAGAGTTATTTCAGATTCTGAAGTTTCCTCCATAACGGATAGTTCTATTCTATGAGTATGAGCCCCTAGCCTATGTGATGAGGGAGAGCTCATAGAACTAGGGGCATTCCTATTCTCATCGCCTCTACTTTTTCTTCTTGACCTTTGTTCATGTTCATGGGGCATTATGGACCAACTTCCTAGAATATCTTAGTCCATTTTCATCTCTCTCACTCTGAGAGTAATAGTCACCATACACCCAATCCTAATTATGTACCCACATGAAACTCTGGTACATCTTCATTCAAATTAGGTGGTATGGAATTTTTTACCTTGGTGTTCCTCTTCTCCCTCCAAGTTCCATCTCTAGAAGTTGATGGGATCTCAGCTTCCAGATTACCCTCAGGATTATTCTTCAACCTAGATCTAGTACATTTATAGCTCATATTTAGATAGTGTGTGTAAAATGATAGTACATTTATAGCTCATATTTAGATAGTGTGTACAAGAGAATTTCTCAATAGACACATTCTTCAATGACCAAGACACCTCAATTACTCATTAGGAGAAATAGGAGAGATAATACAACTTGTACCATAATAAAATCATCTATATCAATATCATGCTTCTACTTCTCATCTTAAAAATGCCATTCTTGTAATCCTTATCTCAATTCCAACTTCGATCACCAACACACTAAGAGGTTGACATCAATCCTATTGCAATACTTTTGACTAGCAACACAACAACAATATCTTACTGTAATACAACATCACATGGCATAGATATAAGCATCAATTAGGTGGACATCGATAATAGAGAATGCCATTAGCTATCAAATACCTGCACAAGCCTCTTCATTTTATAATATACCAATACTAGAGAAGAAATACATCTTGCCTTCAAAAAATTCTCCACATATTGATAACTAAATCATTAGAGGGCTAATAATTATCAATGAAATCATCATGCTCATGATTTCAGAACTACAACATCACAACAAGCAGTGGGTTGACACAAAGGTCAACACACCAAAAAATATCAATGAGCTCTCAACTGCAACAACAAGCAGAGGGTTGAAATCAATGAAAAAATTGGTCAATTTCTAGCAATTATGGCACATGTTGGAGAATTAGAAAGAGAAAATAAGAAAAGGTGGAAATATTGGAGTTAGATGTAGGAAATACAAGAATAATACCAAAGATCACGAGATTGTAGGTTTATCAATGTGCACGGTGGTGACCTATAGAGGAGAATCACTATCTCAACATAGGATACATGAAATGGATTATAATGAACAAGCCTTCAACATATTGCTTCCAACAGTCTTCCTTGAATGTAACTACTCTTGAATCACTACCTCAAGCAACCATTTGACTCACTATTAGAACAAGGGACAATGGATAATCCCAAAAATTCAACCACCAATAATTAATTAAGGTGAAAGTGATCATATTTAGGAGATACAAATGACATAAAACATCATAGTGCAATATGCAAGGTGATCCCAAACATTGCACACACTTGGTGCACATCCTCCAAAGTTAGGAACATGACAATTTTTTGCACACATTAAGTCAGCCCAAGGCACATCTTTAACATCTTGATGAGAATATTTGCGTGACAATATGACACCCAAAAATAACTTAGAAAATTACCCAATGCAACCAAAAGTATGACATAATCAAGAGAACTGTGCACCCTGTTGGCCAAATAGCCATAAATAACCTTGAAAACCATCTCTAGACACAATGCAACACCCAAGTACTCAATCACTACTATGTGGATCAAAAAGAGATGTTCCTTGAAAATCCACCATTATTCCCAAGAATATATTTCAAGTTTTTTCAACAAGCCAATATGCCACAACCAACTTGACACAAAATTATTCATAATTGGAAGGCTAGGAAAACACAACTATGAAGTAGAAAACCAAAAACATACTTACAAAAAAATTCATCACCTAAAACCTTAGCTAAGATAGTACAAAAATATTATAAGCATGCTCTCCAATATGGAACACCATAAACATCATTGTGGAGAAATGTTGAGCATTGTTTAGACCAATGTTGACACATACCTAATTTTATAGAAAACTTCTTACACCTAAAATGTTTACGATGATGCCAAGGACCTAAAAATATAAATGTGCAATATCCATAGAGTAGACAGTCTATGTTACAAATGGAAAATTTATATCATCAAATATAAATGAACATAGAGCATTCTTCTAGGTAGCTACTAGAGCGTTTCTCAACAGATACATTCTTCATTGATCAAGACACCTCAATTACTCATTCAGAGCAATAAGAGAGATACTACAAGTTGTAGCATCATAAAATCATCTATATCATTGTCATGCTTCTACTTCTACACTTAAAAATGTCATTCTTGTAATCCTTATCTCAATTCCAACTTCGATCACCAACACACATCATTACCAACACACTAACATGTTTACATCAATCCTACTACAATAATTTTGACTAGAAACACAACAAAAATATATTACTATAATGCAACACAACATGGTATAGATATAAACACCAATTAGGTGTACATTGATAATAGAGAATACCATTAACTATTAAACACCCACACAAGCCTCTTCCTACCGTAACATACCAATAATAGAGAAGCAATACATCTTTCCTTCATAAAACTCTCCATATATTGATAACCATATCATTAGAGGGCTAATAATTATCAATGACATCATCATGACTCATGAATTCAAAACTGCAACATCACAACAAGTAGTAGCTTGACACAAAGGTCAACACACCAAAAAATATCAATGAGATCTCAACTGCAACGAAAAGAAGAGGGTTGACATCAACGACAACATTGGTCAACTTCTAGAAATTATGACACACGTTGGAGAGTTAGAAATAGAATATAAGAAAAGGTGGAAATATTGGAGTTGGATGTAGGAAATACAAGATTCATACCAAAGATCAGGAGATCGTGGGTTTAGCAATATGTACATTGGTAAGGACCTATAGAGGAGACTCAATATCTCAACATAAGACACATGAAATGTATTGTAATGAACAATCCTTCAACATATTGCTTCCAACAGTCTTCCTTGAATGTAACTACTCTTGAATCACTACCTAAAGCAACCATTTGACTCACTATTCGAACAAGGGACAATGGGTAATCACAAAAATTCAACCACCAAAAATTAATTAAGGTGAAAGTGATCCTATCTAGGAGATACAAATGACATAAAACATCATAGTGCAATATGCATGGTGATCCCAAACATTGCACACACTTGATGCACATCCTCCAAAGTCGGGAACATGACAACTTGTTGCCAACATTAAGTCAACCCAAGGCACATATTTAACATGAAACCTCTTAATGTGAATCTTTGTAGGACAAGATGAGACCAAAAAACAAATTAAAACATTATCCAGTGTAACAAAAAATATGACATAATCAAGAGAACACACCCTATTGGCCAAATAGTTGTAGATAACCTTGAAAACCAACTCCAAACACAATGCAATGCCCAAGTACTCAATTACTACTATGTGGATCACATAGAGATGATCCTTGAAAATCCACCATTATTCCCAAGAATACATTTCATGTTTTTTCAACAACCCAAGCTGCCACAAACAACTTGACACAAAATTATTCATAACTGGAAGGCTAGGAAAACACAATTATGAAG
Organism: Thuja plicata; assembly: GCA_018584345.1. Lineage (NCBI taxonomy): Eukaryota > Viridiplantae > Streptophyta > Pinopsida > Cupressales > Cupressaceae > Thuja > Thuja plicata. Next base: position 576,189 of record MU227363.1, read on the forward strand.
TAGAAAACCAAAAACATACTTACATAAAAAATCATCACCTAAAAGATTAGCTAAGATAGTACACAAATATTATAAGCATGCCCTCCAATATGAAACATCATTGTGGAGAAATGTTTAGAATTTTTTAGACCAATCTGGACAGATACCTAATTTTATAGCAAACTTCTTACACCTAAAATTTTATGATAATGCCAAGGATCTGAAAAGATAAATGTGAAATATCCATAGATTGGATAGTCTATGTTCCAAATAGAAAGTCGGCATCATCAAATGCAAAGGAACATAGAGAATTATTCTAGGTAACTACGAGAGCATTTCTCAACAGACACATTCTTCAATGACCAAGACACTTCAATTACTCATTAGGAGAAATAAAACAACTTGTAGCATCATAAAATCACCTATATCAATGTCATGCTTCTACTACTCATATTAACAATGTAAATCTTGTAATCCTTATCTCAAATCCAACTTTGATCACCAACCCACATCATTGCCAACACACTAAGAGTTTACATCAATCCTACTGCAATACTTTTAACTAGCGAAGCAACAACAATATCTTACTGTAATGCAACACAACATGGTATAGATATAAACACCAATTAGGTGGACATTGGCAATAAAAAATAACATTAGCCATCAAAAACCTACACAAGCCTTTGCCTACTGTAACATACCAATGCTAGAGAAGCAATACATCTTGCCTTCAAAAAATTATCCACATCTTGAAAACTATATAATTAGATGGATAATAATTATCAATGACATTTTCATGTGTCATGAATTGACAACTGCATCATCACAACAAGTAGTAGGTTGACACAAAGGGAAACACACCAAAAAATGTCAGTGATCTCTCAACTGGAACAACAAGAAGAGGGTTGAAATCAATGAAAACATTGGTCAACTTCTAGCAATTATGACACATGTTGGAGAGTTAGAAAGATAATATAAGCAAAGGTGAAAATATTGGAGTTGGGTGTAGGAAATACAAGACTCATACCAAAAATTGGGAGATCGTGGGTTTAATAATGTGCACATTGGTAAGGACAGGTCCAAAAGTCTAACATATACAACAAAAAGGGGCAAAGGGTTGGAAGACACAGTAATGGAAACTTCTAAAAATCTCATTGAAACAAAGGAAAGACAAAGTTGAAAGAAAATACATAATTAGATTGGAAACTCCAACAACTAGCACAAACTTGAATAGACTTAAAAAAACATTAGAAAAGAAGAGGAATAAAAAGATACAAGAAACAAATAAAAGACCTAACCCATGTAGGCTTAAATTTATTGAAAATAGAACATGGTAGCAACACCCATAGTTTAGTGTTCAATACAACACATTTTTGGTGAGTGGACATGTCACTTTCCTAACCGTTTTGATTTAAGGAGCATATGATAGATGATTAGACTACATTATCTTTATATTAATAATTTATGAATTTAAAATTATCTTAATTACATAATTAAATTTTCTCATTCAAATTAAAAGATAAATGTTTTTTATTTATGCAAAAATAGGTTTTGAAGGGACCCGAAACCCTTTTTACAAATAACTTATAAAAGATAGATTGTTAAAATCCCCCAACATCGAACTTAACAAAACAAAAACTGATAAGTATGGACAGAGCCGACAAATCCCTAAGAACCAACAAAAAGCCAACAAAAGGCCAACAAAAGGGTAGTACAAATAGCTTACAAAAAAGACAACAAAAAATGACTTAACCCAGAGTTTTTAAGGTCACAATGATCTCTTCTTCCAACTGGCTCATCTTCTAAGCCCCATCCCTCAACTCTGGGATCTCCTTCAGAATGGGGGGGTATTTCTTCTTCATGTTGGCTCCGGTCCTCTTACCTAGGCCCTCTGAAATGCCAAAATTCTCTTCAACATCATGATCCACATTGAAAATGGCCTTGTCTAGATGAGATTCCTCCAATCTGGCCATCAAAGTTTTCATGTTTTGTGCACATCTCTTCAGAAATTTGTGGCTATCCTTCATGATCCTCTTGAGGGTAGATTTAATTTTGTCCACCCTTTGGTTCAGCTCCTCCAGTTTAACCTCAAACCTATCCTTGTCCTGGTCATTCACCTAGAAAAAATCCATCATCATTTTCTTCTCATCTTGGGTCCACACAGCATACACAGAGAGATCAAGAATGGAAGGGGTGGCCATGGAATCACCCTTATTCTACATCTCTTCAACTTTGGTTGAAAGGGCATGATATTTCAGGCTCATACTTTTGATTTCATGGAAAACCCATTTCATTAGGCGAAATGAATACATTGAACCAACCTTAGCATTCTGCAAAACCCTTAGAGTCATCTTTTCTTTTTTGTCCTTGAAATCTTCAATGCACAACTCTACCGATGACGACCGAACAGAATCTCCCTGCTGAGGTTTAGAATTCTCAGATACCGAAGGAGAAATTGGCACATCATGGTCAAAAGAGCTCTCATAATCCACGAAGATGGGAAATTTACCTTTTTTCTTGTCCTTTTTCTCCACACTAGCTTTAATTTTTGGAGAGATCTTTTCCCTCTTGTCCTCAATCTGCATCTTTCTCTTGGACACCAACTAGGTGAGGGTATTTTTCTCTTCGGTTTTATCTTTGGAAGCCTCCAAATTTAGCCTCCTAACATCAGTCATTTTCTGAGTAACAAGGGATAAAGAGTCATCTTCATCCTCCTTCGTTTACGTCCCTTGTTCTTCCCAAATAATCCTAGCTTTGGAGGGACCAACTTTCTTTAACCCAGGAGAGAGTTTCGTCTTTTTCGTAGGTGGGGAAGGAGACTCCCTCTTCTTCCTCCACAGAATTAACCTCCCCACCAAGCCCTTACCCTAAGGCAATATTAGGGTTAGAATGAGGAGTACCAGCCTGCATATGCTCATAAATAATTAAAATGTGACCCTCGTGTAATACCTAGTATTTCCTAGGGTTTCTCTTATGAAGCTTAACACTAGAGCTCAGAGCTGAGAAAAGATAGTATGAGAAAGAAATAAGAGCCCTATGACAAAAATGATTCAACATAGCAAAATGATACCCGGGAATCCTGGTATACCTTCCATCTAAAGTAAAATACTCCATAATGGCTTTAAGCACATTTCTCCAAATTAACTTAATTTGTTCTGTGCAAAGAAATAATTGTTACCTTTTTCCAGATAATCCTTCTCTTGTTTAGTTTTTAGAAACTTGATGACATCATTGTTTGAAGTTTTTCTGTCTTTATAAATAAAAAGATAAATGTTACCAACAAAATTACAAATAAAAAATTAATAATTAATAATCACAATATTATATTATATTCTTAATTTATAACTTTTAAAATTTCCTCTCTAAACTATATTCCCAATTTAAAACTATCAAAAAGTTCCCTATTGCTCTACTTAATAATAATAATAATTCTATGTAAATCTATGGAAATATAATCTATTATTCTCAAAAACTAAAAACAGCTATTTTTCACCTCTTATATACTAATTGAATATTGCATTCTCAAAAACACATGTACACATGTTTTTGCTTGTTTTTTAACCTCTTTTTAAAGATTTCCAAGTCTGGAGTAAGAATCTGACTACAATTTTGCCCAAAGTGTTGTGGCTACCCTTTAGGGTAACATGAAGTCATTTCAATGTAAACTTGGGGCTAAAGAGAAGTTGGCCTTTCTGTTTTGCAGGAAAAGTTCAATGACCCACATGGATCGAATGGCCAAATTATTGATGGTGACTTGATGAATCTGTACAAATTCCGTTTGGGTCTCTTCTGAGATCTTCAGATGCACAAAGGATTGTGCTTGTGATCAGTTATTTGCCTTTAAAAATGGTTGACTGTGTGATTAGATTGAGGAGCAGTGTTCTTTTTCCCTTTCATCTCTATCTACACATGTCGGTAGACTCAGTTGCGGTCCAATTAGACATAAGTGGTTCCAAGTCAATTGTCAGTAGCAGTCATCATCATTAAAGGCCTGCAAAATGAGGATCAAAAGATGGAATCTGTGGAAAGTTTCATCACTTCGAAAACCAAAAACCAATTAAAATATTGGCTTTCCGACCCATCTTCTGCAAAAGATGTTAATAGCTGATTCGATGCAGTGGTTGGTCAGAGATCAGAGATTTTCTTGGACTTTTATGTTCTTAAAGATATATGTATAAATGGATAAGTAACATGCATATAAAGTTCAGTTGAGATTGGAGAGAGATTGTTTATAGGCCAAGAGACGTTGTCATAATCTACAGGCTTTCCCTGTAAATAGAATGACTTTTGAATTGTTCAAACTTCCGTGTTGTTTTCTTTATATGCATGTGGTGATTAGTAAGTTGCTTGGTTGGATAAGCCATTAGTTGAAGACTCCTACCTCTATACTTCATCATTGGGTATGAATGAAGGTTTAGTTTTTTAAAATGTGCTTTATTTGAATTGGTTGAATGATTGACTTGTATGTGTATGTGTATGTGTAATTTGTAGTTGCAATCACAAGATATGTTTGATTTAGAGTTGATAAAGGCTTTTATAAGATGGATCGTAGAGGTAGAATAGGAAATGTCATTGTGGTAAGGGGATTGTATGAAGTAGAAAATATGATGAGAATTCTATCGTGGAATACGAGTATGATAGAGTTTTTATCCAGAGACAGGACACAAACATTTAGAGAATAGGTAATGGAGAAAACATTAATTGAGAATTCTTTTCTTGACATTTCATTATTTAAATTGATCAGATTTCTACAATCCATTTGAATATAAAGCTTGAATTTCTGGTTTTGATTGTGTATATTTTTTAGTATCAATGTTTCGGATCACACTCCGTGATCTTTCATGCTCTTTGTTCTGATGATGGATCACGGAGTGTGATCCGAAACGTTGATGCTAAAAAACATACACAATCAAAACCATAAATTCAAGCTTTATATTTCATCATTTGGTATGAGAGTAGGTTTAGCTTTTTAAAATGGTGTCTTGCATGAATTGGTTGAATGATTGAATTGTATGTGTTTGTAATTTGTAGTCACAATCATATGATATGTTTGATTTATAGTTGATAAAAATTCTTCTAAGATGGATCGTAGAGGTAGAATAGGAAATGTCAATGTGATATAACAAGAATTGTATCATGGAGCATGATCATAATAGAAATTCTGTTTGGAGAAAGGACACAAACATCTAGGATGAAGAACAAGGAGGTGATGGAGAAAAACTTAATGAAGAATATCTATATTGACATATAAAAGAATATAATCTTGTAAGCTATTTTCAAGATTGGAAAAGATGTAAGGTTGGGTATATCTAACTTTTCAAGCACCTTGACTCCAAAGGAGCTTATTAAATATATCAACAAGACAAAGTAATAATTTTAGTACAAGAATTGTTGATTCTCAAGGATTGAAAATAGTGTGAGAAAACTAACGCGTCATGCCACATTATGATGAAAGGAGTCACAAATTGGACATGATAATGAAAAGATAAAAAATCAAAACTAGAAGGTTATTGAAATTGAATGGAAGTTTCTACTTGTTGATTACCACCTTGATCTACTAAAAAATATAGAACTTGAGATTTAGTGATTTTAAAGTGGCATTAAATTTAGGAGTTTTACATATTCACTATCTTGTATTCTCACCATGAATTTAACTAGAAAAAGTGGCTCGATACAACAATTATTTTGAGACTACACATTTATGATATGATGGCCACATTGAATTTGAAAAAGATTGAGGAGGAATACTTATATACCCAAAAGATACAAGAGAACTAGTCTAGATTACATATTAAATCGAAGGAAAATGAAAGGATCAGTTTGTTGCTAAAAGAAATCAATGACATCAAAGAGGAGATGTGAGTTCTTTGACATAGAGGTATTGCATTAGAAGAACCAATCCATATGAAGGGAAAGATAAACATGGTGGTAGAGGAAATTAATTTTAATGAACTTGCTTCAAGATCAACCAAATTGGTTGCCTTCCACATGAGTTATCAAAAGTTGTAAGTGGAGAGTGTGGTGGAAAGGATCATGTAACCACGTTGTTAAGAAAGCTAAGATTCAATCATATCAACTAAATTAATTAAATATCCAAAACACAACTTAGAGACCCCCATGATGAAGAGTATCCAACTAAAAAATAAACAAAACAAAACTAATATATTGAAAAAGACCATTGTGTACCATGGAAAAGATATAAGTATCGCAAGGATGTGATAAATAATAATATGATCACTAATAACCTAGTATTGATAAAAAATGGTGGATAAATTGAGTTTAAAGAGGTTATCAGTTTTTAACATAATGTTGAGGTATACTAATATCAAATATGAGGATGACATTTCAATATGAGGGTAAATCTTCTTTGTTTAGGGAATTTTAAATTATCTTTTTTGACGAGGATGTCCCATAATTAGTTATTATGGTACATTTCCTATACAATGGGATTTTAGAGGTTCAACACCTAATTATTTAATTGATATGCAATGTCAATACATTATTTATACATGGACGAAGAATTATTTAACACTCATATTAGATATTGAGAGTATACTTCTTCTAGGATTCCATTAAAGATTATATATGTAATATTAATCAACACATTAGTATGCATTACTATACACATGAATGTTGGACCTAAGTTGTTGCTTGCTTTATATCATGTGATACTACCTTCTAATATATTTTGAATATTTCTTGAGACACTATGGATCTAGCAATTGTAATGAAAAAAAATAACTAGGTCGGAGAAGTTCACTAGATTGGATAAACAAACTAGGAACCCAAGGCATATTTTCCAATCAACACATCATGAAGGAGAACAACCTAGTAGGCTTAAGAAGACTCAAGTGTTGAAAAAGTTTAAGGGTCCTCCTTCACTACATATAGAATGTAGAATGGGGATATATAAGATGTAGAAGTGGATTAAAGAGTAAGGAGGAGTTTTTGAGATGTAGAGGAAAAAATAAGATCAGATAGTAAAATTTTGGAACTAGATCTAAGAATCCAACACAAAGATTGACCTATAGATAAAATATAATCCCAAAATGCCTAACAAGGGCAACCTGGACAAACAAGGGTGACTATACTCCCCCTATATGTTGAAGTCACCCTTGTCCATAATCTGATTAGGAACCTCAAGATCTGAAGAAAAATGTTATGCCTTCTAAAATTCAAATCTGAAACTCCATCACCTATCAATTGCACATATAAAAATAGTTGTTGAGAGAAAGGGGTTTTCTTTAGTCAAACCAATCTTAAGGAATTAACCTTCAAGTTAAAACAAAATTTCATGAAAGGAAAGGAAGCGGCTATTAGTAGTGGAGGCTTGATAAATTTATTTTACCTTGTCCATGCCAATAATCCTTGAAATGACAACACAAGTGTTGATGTCATAGCATGCATCCAAAAATACCTAAAAGGACAACATAAAATGCATGCTTGCATAATGATTTATAGACTCTCCATGAATTCTTGAATATGCTTGAATGATCTTTGGATGCATGATTGATTGAGAGTTTTCTTGATCTCCTTGATTTATTCCTTCCTTTGATTTTTGGTTGATTACCCAAAATGAGAGAGGTAGATTTTCTTTTATACCTCTCTAGACCATTTCAGGGCTGAAAGGTTGAAGGAGGTTGACTTAGGATATAGAATCCCACTCAAAATTAAAATACCAATCTCCATTTAAAATTTGATGCAAAGTTGGCATGAAAAGGATGACTTTCAATGACAAGGTTGCAAAATTTATGAGCTACTCATCCTGGGTCGCCCTTGTTGAGGCAAAAATAGCTCAAATTTAAAGCTAAGGAAATTTTAATATGAGGATTCTGAAAATGTGTGCGAAATTGGCGTCTAATAAGTGGAAATGTGTAAGATATAGGCCATGTTGGAATTAAGGATCACTAAGAGGGAGGTGGGGAGCCAGTGTTCTACACTTTTTAACTATATTGACCTGATTATTTAACCACTTAACACATATGAAGAAAATAAAGATGTTAAAGCATAACACAAACATCCACAACACCATAATACCAATATTTTTATTGTCAAGAATTGGTCAAGGGAAAAACCATAGTGGGTATGAACCCACAAATGCAAAATACTCTACAGATGTATTATACCCCTATTAGGAGTTTGCAAAATGGAATACACATACATTTAGGCACAGTATTTAGATCTCACTACTCAAATACAAAAGAGGCTTACCTCCTATGAGACAAAGATAATGTCACGGTAGAATTTGAACTAAGAAACAACATCTACAAATGCCAAAATACAGTTCCGGTTAAGTACAAATATCGACTTTGTACACTTCATTGATCTACTCTAATTCAGACCCCAAACCATTATCTTGCACACATGAAACTATGCATAATCACTATATTCAACTTCCACACACAATCATCTATGAAAAAATGACCAAACATACAAATCTTATATATCTACAACAAGAGATTATATTGGTTACATGTCGAATTCAAAAAAACTTAACAAAATAATGAAACATGTATAATCAATCGACTATTCTTCACTATTAACCCAAAAACTGATACACTAAGGTCTCTAACTTTCACATTGATTATCTGCGGACATCAAAATTATAGAATATATTAGTCTAGATATCTACCAAACTATCTTTAGATTCACAACACAAGATGTCAACTTGAAAATGATTACTAGACCAAATACTGAACCCTGTTACATGCCCTATTTAAAGTTTACTCAACTTAAACAATTTTTCACTCTGTCTTTTGGTATGAACGATTCATATAATGTATATGGGTATAATGAAAAGGGTTTCCATCGATTAAAACACCAATTTACCTATGCAGTGTCTCTTTCCAATAATATCCCCTTTGGCATTGATGGAAACACTTAGTGAAAAATGACTAAGTGTCAAAACCAATACCACATATCTATACACTGCAAAACTCAAAAATCAATACTCCCCCTGAGATGAGTACTACCCTTGATACATTTTTCCTTTTCCTCTTCTCCCCCTTTCACATCAATGGAAAAGGAAGGGATATTGTTGGAAATGAGTTGAGTAACTGAGAGGGGAGGGGTGAATCAGTTACCACAAAAATAAATCTGAGTCCCTTAGACTTCTTAAACAAATTTGTCACTATTTCTCGGTTAACACAAATATTCTACTGTCACTCGGTTAACATGGAAAATCTTAAGATATTAACTATGATTATCCTTTAGTAATTAATTGTAGAAACATAAACCATAAAGAAAATAACATGTACACAGATAAAACCAAGATTTAACGTGGAAACCCAATATGGGAAAAACCACCAATTGCAACTAGTCACTATTTTTCACTCTTTTGAAGTGAGACCTGTTAGGAGCCAACCTTGTTAAAGGTTACAATAACACACTGTTAGGTGTGACCCTGTTTGATGATTTAATCACCCTGTAAGGAGTGGCCTTGTTAGAGGTCTTCAAACACTTCAATGCAGAAATGTCACCTTGTGAGAGGATTTACAAAAGACTATTAAGTCTATTCTGTTAAGAGATTTTGATCAATGCTACAATTGTTAGAAAGTAACAATGGATTGACCTATTTTGATAAGAAACTATCTTTTCTTATTCGAATCTCTGTTCTAAATTTAAGTACTTGATCCTCACTGATTGGATATTCTATTGCAGCTCTCTGTGTTTAGTCCTCAATCAGAATCCCATCTAATTTCTCCTTCACTCTTCATGTCATAAACACATATCTCTTCTACTTACTTTATATTTTCAATCCAAACTTGACCTTATATATATATGATAAGCCTTGTCAAGTTGGCCTTAATAACCTTCCAAATAAATAATAAAACTCATGTCTGTCGGCTGCATATAACCAATTAAATATAAAATGTAAACTGTTGTTAGTTGGCTGACACTAACTATTTAACTCGGTCAACACCAAAATCCTTCAACGCCCGACCAACACTATAATGCCCGAGTGAACTTGGTTAGAACTGAAAATCACTTTGGTCCTCTTCAATTCCCGAGAGTGCTTGGCATTAACTGACTATGCTTGGATAGGATTAGACATTTGTGTAAACATCAATGACAATACACAATTGAATCATTGTCATCAACAATCTCCCTCTTTGGCATTGATGGCAACACAACATGTCATAATACAAAGAATTATAGAGCAACATACACAAGAATGAAATTATTATTAATGTCCTTAGTTTCATTCTGATTCTCATCCAAAAACTCCCTCTATCATCATAGTCTCTGAAATACAGATTTCTCCCTCTTACATCATTCCCTCAGTAATCTTTATGACATCAATAACTCTCCCTCTTTGACAACCAATGCCAAAGACACCAACTGATATATAAATCTAATGAAGTTTTGTTGTACCTATTTGTACTGATTCACATGCAATAAGCTCTAAATATATGGATCAAAATGTTAAGTCTATCCTGGAGCTCGGCTGATGCATCACTAAACTGTGTTTTAGTTATTGTCAGTTAGGGGAATTACCCCTAGCTTTCATCTAAGATACAAAAATGCATCCTTAAGTAATGGTTTTGTGAATATGTATGCAATTTTTTCTTTAGTATTCACATATTCCAATCTTACTTCCTTGTCCTAAACCAATTCTCTCAAGAAATGATACTTTATTGCAATATGTTTAGTCTTAGTATGCATCAAAGGGTTCTTTGAAATATTAATAGCACTGGTGTTGTCACAGTAGATAATGATTGGTTCTTTGATTTCTTCCTTCATACCTGACAACAATTGTTTGAACCATATGCTATTTGAACAATTCACTGCTGCAGCAACATACTCTGCCTCTGTTACAGACTGAGAAATGAATTTATGTTTCTTTCTTGTCCATGAGACTAACCTCTTTCCAAGAAATAAAGCTCCACCACTTGTGGTCTTTCTGTCATCAACACTTCCAGCCCAATCAACATCAGTAAAAGTCTTCAAATCAAAGTTTCCTCCTTTCTTATACCATAATCTATAATCTTCAGTACCCTTAAGATATCTCAGAATCCATTTGATAGCCATCAAATGATTCTCTCTAGGATTAGTTGAAAACCTTGCAACAATACCAACTGCTAATGCAATATCAGGTCTAGTGTGAATAACATATTGAAGTTTACCAATCATTGATATGTAGGTAGTTTGGTTTACTTCCTTTGAATCATCATCCTTAGACAACTTATGTCCAGTAGGCATAGGTGTTCCAACTGGTCTGGAGTCTTCCATCCCAAATTTCTTCAGTATCTCTTTGATGCATTTATACTGGGTAATGTAGATACCATCCTTCATCTGATAAACTTGTAAACCAACAAAGAATTTTATTTCACCAAACATAGACATCTTAAATTCCTTACTCATATATTTAGAGAATGCTTTGCATAAGTCATCAAATCTAGTAAACAATATATCATCCACAAATATTTCTGCTAATAGTATCTTGTTCTGAGGTCTTTCTTTGATATGCAAGCTAATATTATCATTATTTCTCTGAAATCCAATACTTATCATGTAACCATGCAGTCTTTCATACTAGGCTCTAGGAGCTTGTTTCAATCCATACAATGCTTTGTGCAGTTTGCAAACAATATTCCTTTTGCTAGGATATATAAAACCTTCAAGTTGTTCAATATAGACTTCCTCAAGAATTCCATTCAAGAAAGAAGATTTTACATCCATTTGATATACCTTGTATCCTTTGTGTGCAGCATATGCCAAAAGAGCTCTGACTCCTTCAAGTCTTGCAACAGGAAAAAAAGTTTCTCCATAATCAATACCCTCTTCTTGAGCATATCATTTACATACTAATCTTGTCTTGTTTCTGGAAACTTCTCCTTTTTCATTCATCTTGTTTCTAAAAACCCACTTAGTACCAATCACATTCTTATTTTTTGGTCTCGATACAAGAGTCCAGGTTTTGTTCTTTTCGATCTGCTCAATCTCTTCATTCATTTCTTTGATCAAGCTTTCATAATTCAATGCATCTTTAATAGTTCTAGGTTCAATTTCACTAAGAAAACATGTACCTTTAATTTTTTTTCCTTTTCATTACACCTTCTGTCTGATCTCCAATTATTTTTTCAGGTGCATGATGCCTTTTGACATATTTTTCAAGTACCTAATCCTTTCTTCTTGATTGTGGGCTTGATCCAGTTGGTTCACCATGCTCAAAAGTTATGTTCTGTTCTTCTTTCTGATACTTAGGTTCCACTGTTTGAGATTCAGGTGCCTCTATCTATGACTCGGTTCCCTCTATCTGTGACTCGGTTTCCTTAGTGTGAGACTTGATTTCCTCTACCAGTAGCTCAGCTTGCACAGACTGCAACTCAGGATGAAATGTTTGAGTTTGTACAGATGAGTTCAATGGTTGATAGAGATGTTGTGCAATCACCATTGCTTGTGTCTTAGTTATAGTATAAGGTTCATAATACATAAATTTTCTATAATCCTGAGGCTCTTTATTGCTCTGTTCTTCACCTCTTTCTACAAACTCATCAATCCTTACATGCACACTTTCTATGAATTTATGAGTACAAAGATTCAAACATTTATATGCTTTGATTTTGCAGGAGTATCCTAGGAATATACCTTCATCACCTTTTACATCAAATTTTCCATTTCTTCCTTCCTTAAAGATGTAACATTTACTTCCAAATACTTTGAAATAACGAACGTTAGGTTTATAGCCATACCATAATTCAAAAGGTGTCTTCTCAGTACCTTTCTTCAGTTGAACTCGATTCAAGGTGTGAATTGCAGTGCTGATGGCTTCTTTCCAGTATTTGGTAGCAACATTCTTTTCAATCATCAAGGTTCTTTCACAATCCATAATAGACCTATTCCTTCTTTCTACTATCCCATTCTGTTGTGGAGTACTTGGAGCAGATACTTGTCTTTTGATTTCTCTTTCATTGCAGAATTCATTGAATTCATTAGAAATGAATTCTCCCCCTCTGTCTGATCTTAAGAATTTAAGTTTCTTTCTTGTTTCTTTTTCAACTCTGGCAAGGCACCACTTGAATTTCTAAAAAGCTTCTGATTTTTCTTTGAGAAACATAACAGTCGTCATTCTAGAATGGTCATCAACAAATAGAATGAAGTACTTCTCACCTGTGTAACTTGTTCCAATTGGTCCACGTAAATTAGTATATACCAATTCCAAAACTTCTTTTGTATTGTAATTCTTGCTCTTGAAGCTAGTTTTGCCCATCTTCCCAATTTGACATTGTTTGCATATTGCTAATTCATGTTTTTTCAAAATAGGAATTCCTCTTACTCTTTTATTCTTACTTATATTAACCAGGTTATCAACATTCACATGACATAACCTTTTATGCCATAACCGAGTTTCTTCTACTTGTGCAATAAAACATGAACTTTCTTTGAGATCAAGATAAACTAGATTACCTTTTGTTTGTCTGTAAGTTCCAACTAGGTTTCCCTTACCATCTAGGAGCTTGGCCTTACCATTCATGAATTCTACCTTGAAACCAATGTTATTCAACTGTGCCACACATAGTAGATTGTGCCTTAGTCCTTCAACCCAATAAGAATTATCACATTTGATTCCTTCTTTTAAAGCAATACAACCTTTACCTTTCACATAGAAGGGTTCATCAATCCTAAAACTGACACTCCCACCATCATAGTGCTCAAGATGTTCAAATTTTGTTTTATCACCAGTCATGTGGTGAGAACAATCACTATCAATTATCCAAGTGTCATTTTTGATAATATGAGAGTATAGTGCTATCTTTTCATTATCTTCATTATCTGACTCATCCTTAATAGTAATATAAACCATTTCATCTTCATCTTCATCACTATCAGAAGCTTTAGCAATATAACAGGATTTCTTACCTTTGTCTTTGTAGCTTTTGTATCTTTTGAAATCTTTCTTTCCTTTGTACTTGTTGAACTTTTTCTCACCTTTATCTTCCTTGTTTGGACACTTAGCAACAATGTGGCCAACCTCATCACATGAAAATAAAATTAATGGTATTCTTCCTTTGTACTATCCTTTTCCTTTTGCAAATCTCCTTGCAAGTAATTCTTCAATGATTTCTATATCTTCATAATCAGATTCATCATCATTGTCACTGTCAATCTATTTTCATTTCATCTTTCCAAGGGTTAAATTAGATTTGAATGCAGACTCAAGATTGCTAGGATTAGGAGAGTAATTGTCAAAGTTATCCAACTCAAAAGCTGTTAGTCTTCCAACCAAGCCATCTAGAGTTATACCATTACTGCATCTCATCCCTTGAATATCTTAAACTCTAATTGCATAGATAGGAAGTAAAGTACTCAATACCTTACTAACCACTGTTGTTTCTTCAATCACTCCACCAACAGCTCTGATGGCATTGACACTTTTCTTTATTCTTTCACTATATTTTGTAATTTCCTTTCCTTCTTTCATTTTCATCTAACCAAATTGACCTCTTAGACTTTCTTCTTTGGCTCTCTTTTACATTGACATCTCCTCCATGAATATCATGCTGTTTGTTCCACATATCAAAGGAAGTAGGGCGGTCCTTGACTTCATCAAATTTGGAATAGCTGAGTGCAAAGGCTATATATATCATCATTATGTTATGATGCTTCATGTCTATCATCTGATCCATAGTCAAAGGTCTCGATGGTTCCACATACCTATGTCCCAAGAATTGCAAACCAGTATCTCCAATAGTAGATAGATATAGCCTCATCAAATCTTGCCATGCAGAAAAATTGTCTTTGTTAAGCTTAGGGATCTCCCTTCTGTAAGACATATCTAATCTTTAGCATCATTTTGAAACCTTCCCTGTAAGCACTTGCGACTCTGATACCAATTTTTGGAAATGAGTTGAGTAACTGAGAGGGGAGGGGTGAATCAGTTACCACAAAAAAAAATATGAGTCCCTTAGATGTCTTAAACAAATTTGTCACTGTTGCTTGGTTAACACATATATTCTACTATCACTCGGTTAACATAGAAAATATTAAGATATTAACTGTGATTATCCTTTCGTAATTAATTGTAGAAACATAAACCATAAAGAAAATAACATGTACACAGATAACACCAAGTTTTAACCTAGAAACCCAATATGGGAAAAACCACCAATTGCAACTAGTCATTGTTTTTCACTCTTCTGAAGTGAGCCCTATTAGGAGCCAACCCTGTTAAAGGTTACAATAACACACTATTAGGTGTGACCTTATTAGAGGATTTAATCACCCTGTAAGGAGTGGTCTTGTTAGAGATCTTCAAACACTTCAATGCAGAAATGTCACCTTGTGAGAGGATTTACAAAAGACTTTTAAGTCTACTCTGTTAAGAGATTTTGAACACTGCTAAAATTGTTAGAAAGTAACAACGGATTGAACTGTTTTGATAAGAAAATATCTTTTCTGATTCAGATCTCTGTTTTGGATTTAATTACTTGATCCTCACTGATTGGATATTCTGTTGCAGCTCTGTGTGTTTTGTCCTCAATCAGAATCCCATTTGATTTCACCTTCACTCTTCATGTCATAAACACATATCTCTTCTACTTCTATATTTTCAATCCAAACTCTACCTTATATATATGAGATAAGGCTTGTCATTCTAACCTTAATAACAAGGTCCAAATACATAATAAAACTCATGGCTGTCGGCTGCATAAAACCAATTAAATATAAAATGTAAACTGTTGTTAGTCATCTGACACTAACTATTTAATTCAGTCAACACTAAATCCTTCTTCGCCTGACCAACAGTGTAATGCCTGAGTGAACTCGATTAGAACTAAAAATCACTTTGGTCCTCTTCAATGCCCGAGAGTGCTTGACATGAACTGATTGTGCTCAGATAGGATTAGACATTTGTGTAAACATCACTATACTTGTGTAAACATCAATGACAATACACAATTGAATAATTGTCATCAACAGACACGTATACAAAATTTTTATAATAGGCCACATTTGTATAAACTGACTCCACAAATTTACAAATGCACTTCTACAGTCTTGAGATCTCTAGAATCCCTTGAGTTCATGGAATATTTAGCTTCATTCAAAGCACTCATCTGTGTTTCCAACTTGGGATTAATTAAACTCCTAATCTCACTAAATCTTCCAATCATATCATCTTTGTCATGCATTAGACTTTTGATCTTGTCAAGCACAAATATCACTTGACCTTCTTAACAAGATGTAGATACAACTAATGAATCAAAGGAATTGGAAATATTGGCTAATTATTTCTCAAGATCCTTTATCTTTTTCTCAATCTCATCAGAAAATGTAGAAAATGATAGAAATTATTTGTAGATATTACCTCCTTCAGATAGGGAATTTTGAATACTCTTTACACTGATATCTAGCAGTTTTCTATAATTTGCAATCATCTCCTTCAATCTATTAAATATATTTGCATCAAATTCATTTTGGACCTTAATCTCATTTGACTAAGGAGTCAAAATGAGTACTTACAAAATTTATTAATCTCTTTAGCTATCTAGAAGGGGTGTGTGATGGATCCTTGGAAAATGTAGGCATAATCTTCTCCAAGATATGTGATGCAAGACCAATTATCTCAATGTCTTCTATATGAGATCTCAGAATCTCCTCTCTTTTGTTGACTTGCAAAAATGAAGCAATTTTTAACTTCTAATACCAGTTTTTGGAATTAAGGAACACTGGGAGGGGGGGGTGGTGAATCAGTGTTATGCACTTTTTAAATTTATTAGCCTGATTCTTTAACCACTTAACACGTATGAAAAAAAGAAAAATTGCTAAAGCATAACACAAACATCCACAACATCATAACAACAATATTTTTATCCTGGAAACCCATTCAAGGGAAAAGGCATGGTGGGGATAAACCCACAAATGAAAAATACTCTGTAGAACTATTATACCCTGTTAGGAGTTTAAAAAATGGAATCCACATGCATTCAGACACAATGCCTAAGGCTCATTGCTCAAATATAATAGAGGCTTATTGCCTATGAGACAAAAATAATATCAAAGTAGAATTTGAACTAAGAAACATCTACAAATCCCAAAATATAGTTCCACTTAAGTACAAAATGTTGACTTCATACACTTCATTGATCTGCTATGATTTAGACCTCAAACCATTATCTTGTGCATGTGAAACTGTGCACAATCGTTATATTTACCTTCCACACACAATGATCTTTGCCAAAATGACCAAATATATCAATCTTATATATCCGCAATAAGAGATCATATCACTTCCATGTCAGATTCAAGAACACTTAACAAAATAATGAAACATGTACAATTAGTTAGTTGTTTTTCATTGTAAACCCAAAAAATGATACATATAGGTCTCTAACTTTCACACTGATTATCTACAGACATAAAAATTATGGAATATAGTAGTCCAGATATCCACCAAACTATCTTTCGATCTGCAACACAAGATGTCAACTTGAAAATGATTACCAGACCAAATAATGAACCCTGTTACATTCCATGTTCACAGTTTACCAGACTTAAACAATTTCTCAAAATGAATCATACAATATAGATGGGTATAATTACAAGGGTTTACATCAATGAAAACACCAATCAACCTATTCAATTTCTCTTTCCAATAGGCCACATATGGTAATAGGGCCTAAATACAAAAGACAACATTTGAATGAAATAATTAAAGGAGACACACCTATAATTACAAGCCCAAATTAATGAAATGTAGAGAAAGGAGTTACATGCATGACAAAAGTCCTATAATACATAGAATAATGGATACATATTAGAATGGACACTACATAAGCATGGAATTGGACACACTTAAGTTCTGTGTGTAGTTTACAACACTACAACAATGCATAATTATTCCTTATATTTTTCATAAATATGATAGTTTTGTCCATGAAGCAAAAGTGATCAAAATTTAAAGTTACTATTATAAGCCAATATTTATTTCTAGCCATTTTACATTACATATATTTGTTCAAAAATTAAAAATATGTATCTTATGAGAAAAATTATTAAATACATAATTATACAACATAAATTTTGACGAAATACCAAATACTTAGAATAGATTAGATAAGCTTCTTTAAAACCAAAAGTGCCTCAAATTTCACAACCAAAGGTTAATATCTATAAATTTTATATATTTGTATTATTTTTCCAATTTTAGTATATTTTCATTATTTATGCTCATTTTATTTTTCTTGGATTCTCTACCTTTTTTCTTTTATTGATACACATTGCTTTATATAGATTTATATATTGAGCCTAAATATTTACAAATATTAATCTCTAGAGTCACTTCTTGTAACAAATTATTTTATATCATTTGAAGGTCTTATTGTTATGTTACTACATTAACTTATCATACTTATAGAGTCACCCTTTATCTTGGGAAAGCATCATGTATTTCTCTTCATGCCTTATGGGATCTTATTCTCACATCTTCATTATTTTCACTAGTGGGGATCATATTTTCATGTTACATATTTACAATCAAAGAAACATGCTTCTTATTTTACACATTGTGCCTACTATTTCTTTACATTTTCATCATTTTAATTTTATACCTAGTTATATTATATCCTTATACGTGCTTTTACCCTTATAGATGTTTTTACACTTTCTGGGTTGAATTATCATTACATTGAACATACTAGGGGCAAAATTACCTTAATGGAATTTTTTCATTCATGTGCTTATACAATTTGTTATTTACATTTTTGTATTCTAAATCTATATCTTATTCCATGTTGAGAACCACTGGGTGAATATGATTAGGAGTTTTATGCTATAGTTCAAGCATTGAGGAAGTGGATACATTATCTTTTTCCTAAAGAGTTTATTTTATTTACTAGTCTTCAAGCTTTAGACTATTAAATAGTCAAGAAAAGTTGAATCACATGCATTTAAAATGAGTTGAGTTTTTGCACAGTTAGAATTTTATTTTGAAGCACAAGAGTGGAAAGTCTAATAAAGTTGTAGATGCCCTGAGTAGGAGGCAATTTTTTTTTGACAAAGATACACATCAAAGTTGTTGGGTTCTATGAGCTTGAGAGTTTGTATCCATAGGATCCTAAATTTGGTGAGGTTATAGAACTTTCATAGAGACTATCACTTTAGATAGGAATAGGTGGTTGGATTTTTTAATCCAAGATGGGATGTTATTCAAAGGAAGCTAGTTGTGATTCTAAAGAGTTCCATGAGGTAGAACCTAATCAAAGCGAAGTATAGTGGTGGATTGACTAAACATTATTGATTGAGATAAGACCATTTCTCTACTTAGTGAACATTATTATTATCCACAATAGTAGAAATGTGTTGAGAATTTTGTGCAAACTTGTAGAATATGTCAGATGGAAAAAAGAACCAAGCATAATATATGGTTATATCAACCATTACCTATACCAAAGAAGCCATTGGAGGATATTTGTATCAACTTTGATCTTGGTTTATAAAAGACTCAAAGAAGACATGATTTCATTTTTTATGGTGGTAGATAGGTTATTAAAGATGACATGTATTCCTTGCAAGAAGACTAATGATCTTTTTCATGCGGAAAAATTATTTTTCAATGAATTGGTGAGACTATATGGTGTACCAAACAACATAGGTTTAGATCAACATACTAAGTTTATTGGGTACTTTTAGAGGATATTGTGAAAGAATTTGAAGATGGATTTGAATTTCAGTTCAGTGCACCATCCATAGACTGGTGGGAAGATAGAAGTGGTGAATAGGAGTTTGGGGAACCTATATAGATTGTTAGTAAAAGATAAAACCAAGGAGTGGGGTCTAATTTTACCATAGGTAGAATTTGCATACAATAATTTTGTCAATAGGAGAGCTAGTGAATCACCATTCTAGATTGTGTATGGATGTAGTATTAAAACTTCTTTAGAGATAAGGAAGTTAGACAAAGGATAAAAGAACATTTTTGAAGATAAAGAATTTGTAGAACACCTAAATAATTTGCATGAAAAGGTGAGAAAACATATTAATGAGATGAATATTTAGTACAAGAATAAGGCATATCAGTGTAGGAAATATATGTAATTTCATATTGGAGATGACTTCATGGTACATTTGAGAAAGGATATATTTTTTGTGGGAACATATACTAAGTTGAAGGTGAAGAAGTTTGGGACATGAAAAATTGTAAAGAAGCATGATTCAGGAAACGTTTATGAAATAAAGTTGTCAAGTGAACTTAATAGTTCACATGTATTTAATATTTCAAATTTGAAAGAGTATCATGAAGCAAGTATTGAAGATGAAATAGAAGTGGACTAGAATATTCCAACACCCACTTTATCTTAGGAGGAGATAGAGGATATATTGGATAGTAATGTGGGTAGAAGCACTAGAACAAGCATTAATATGAAGAGTACTTGGTTAAATAGAAAGGATGACCTATTGAAGATTCCTCATGGCTATCAAAAGTATAGGTTAACAACCTTGGTTTTCCTCTAAACACTCAAGGTGTGAAAATATCACTTCTCAAATTACCTGGGGTGCCTGATGCAAGAGTATCTAGGGTAGGATAAATATTGCATCACCAAAAAATAAATATTTTTTTTTTCCTTTTGTTTTGTTTTTTATCTTTAGTTTTCTTGGAGCCCATTATGATAGTTGTACTATCTATGACATATAGAAGCTAAAAGTAGCCAAAACTAGTCACATGCTATTTTTATGACTTTTTCCCATTTGAGGTTGTATGAACATAAAAAATAATCCCAAGGAGAGAAATTGAAAATTAAGATGATTGGTGAAAGAATTGGCTCAATATCTTATAATATTTGAAAGATATCAATGTTTTAGTCCCAAAAAGTTTATCCAATAAAGCTTAAAACTCAAATGTGAAGACCTTAGAGGCCCAATAAAGGTTCAAAATATTGTCACATGGATCTTCAATATATGTTTCATTTAATATCTCCTAACAAGCTTTCCAACGATATATTACATAAGAAAATTGTACACCTAAGTCAAACGTTATGGCTTCCAAAAGTGTCATCAAAACTCAAATTTAGAGAGAGAGAGAGAGAGACACTATGGTGTGAAATTGAACTAATGAATGACTCGGTGCCAAAAGAAGAGAGAGAGAGAGAGAGAGAGAGAGAGAGAGAGAGAGAGAGAGAGAGAGAGAGAGAGAGAGAGANAAGAGAGAGAGAGAGAGAGAGAGAGAGAGAGAGAGAGAGAGAGAGAGAGAGAGAGAGAGAGAGAGTCACTATGGTGTGAAATTGCACTAATGAACGACTCGGTGCCAAAAGATGAAAGTTACACTTTCTAGATCATTCTAAGGTAGTTATTGGTGTTACATATATATGGATGAAGGAGGGTTTCAAGACAGAATTTTAGATATTATTTTAATAAGAAGACCCATGTGGTTGCAGAAAATTATTTCAAGAATGTTGTAATATCACTTTCATTGAAGATAATAAAAAGCAAGTGTTTCTATTCTTACAATTTTTAATTTATTTCTCCAATGTTTTGTGTGTTTGGGTAAGTAAGGGGAGTACTCTTCATCAATTCCAGAGGAACATAGCAATTTATGATAGCATCAAGAACACCATATGACATAGAGTCTAAACAAGACTCCATTTTATCCTTTTAAAAGGTATAATTTATTCCATCAAACTTAGGTACTTTGGTGTCTGTTCACCAACCATTTCAGATTCACCTCAAGTGGTTAAGCTTCTTCTAGAGGAACCTTGCCTTGATACCAATTGTTGAACACCATTGGATATTTAGGAGGGGGTGAATCAAAACAAATAAAAACTTAATAATTCTACTGTAATTCTTAGTAACTATTTATTAATCCAATTGACCATTAGAAAAAGATATAGTAGTGATAACACATACACATGAACACCATATTTACGTGGAAAACCCAAAATAGGAAAAACCACAGTGAGAAATATACTCTCTATGAAAATATGTGATTACAAACTTTTAGGTCAAAAGTAAAGGAACTCATTGTCTCAGGTGTTTTAGGCGCACTGCCAAGGATATAACTAACACTCAAGATGATTTTAACAACACATATAGATCTTCACAAATATGCTAAAAGAGCACATTGTTTCCGAGGAGACTCAAAAAAAAGAGAATGAAAATAGGATCTCCTAATATTCTTTAGTGACCTCTATATTAGATTGAACAATTCATACCTCTCTCTCTCTCTCTATATATATATATATATATATATATATATATATATATATATATGCATTTATA
>MU227363.1:599091-659218 GCA_018584345.1 Thuja plicata
TACATATTTATATGCTCTTCATTTATGTTATAGAGTAGTTCCATTGATGCTTAGGTACTTAATCTTATATGCACATGTATGCATTTGATTCTTAGATTAGCTTACTGCTTTATATTCTTGATTGCAAAAGAGGGGATGATTCTTTGATATGCATGTATTTTGCACTCTATGGTGTGGAGCTAGCTTTTCTTTCATGTTGTACATTGGTGTCAGCAAGCCCATCTGGTCGTTGGACTGAGTTACCCTGTCTGTTGCATGTTTTGGGAATCAACGGCTATCTAATTTTGGACCTTGCTTGAATATTTGGATGGTGAATAAAATGATAATGTCATAGGTTATTTCTAGGTCTATTTTATTATAGATCTCATCAACAACTTTCTGATGCATTTTGAACAAAGTCAGTCGGACGCGGGATGCAAAAGTTATGGCCTTTGGAAGGCCCTATTGTCTATTTCAAGTAGATTTTTGTTTCCAGACCGCATAATTTCATTTCTAGTTGCCAAAGTTCATTTTGGATAAATCTTCTTTCATTTTTGGGAAGATATCTCATTTCCTATCATTCTTCTTTCATTTTGGGGAAGACAACGCATTTCCTGTCTTTCTTCTTTCATTTTTGAAAAAGCTCATTTCCAGTCTGTCTTTAGTTATTTTTGGGACAATGGATACTTTTGTACATCTTCTGGAAAACCTAATTAATCTTCCAGATACCCTTTTTTTAGTAGAGGCCATTCCAATCATAACAGATTAGATTTGTAATCGCTTGTGAATTTTTCTCCTTTTTTCTCGATGTCAACTTCTTTCTTTGTATTTCCACGAGGGTGTTGTGGTCCTCTCAATGGGTGGCCATTGATGATGGTCTGGAGTTCGCTGAAGTGTTTCAAACTCTCATGAGATGGGGTGAATGTGCATATTATGTTCACACTCGAGTATAGGTTTCTTGTGAACCTTTGGAAGAGTTAAGTCTTCCTCTTGCGTACGATCATGTTGTGATCGTCATGTCATCTCTAGCATGTAGTATCGTGTTTATGTTTGCGGTTATCTAATGCACTTGATACATTATGTATTCTCTTATATCAAAAAAAAATTGTTCAGTGCATTTTTAACCCTTGTTTGCAAGGGTTCCTTGGTGGGGCATTACAATATTGTTCATAGAGGAGATAATATGATCCACAACCAAGTCGGGCAACAAGATAGCAATGCCTTTCTCCATTTGTGAGCACTCGGGAGATAAATCACATTTTGCCTGCCCTTGGTTGTTGCCAACAGGGTTGACAATCCTTTTTCAAATGTATAGGTTTCAACTTTTCAAAATCCGTTATAAAGTCGTCTTTGCCTCCCAGATTAGAACCGATAGCCACTACAACTTAGCCATCAACCTTTTCTGTAGGGTCCTCTTTGGGCGATGCATTTGTAGCCTCTAGCGGAGGGAGCGGTCCCTTAGGTTCGGGCACATGGCCCCCACCTTCATCAAACGTCATGGAACTTGTAGGATTTCAAATTTGAAACAGGGAAGGAATTGCAGAGTGATCAAATGCTATTAGATGAAGAGGTTGTAGATGTTGATGCTAGCTAATTTTATGAAAATGTAATGAGCCCTAAGTAATAATATTATGGTTATAGAAAGGATGCATATTTTTACAATTAATAAATTAAATTAAAGGTTTGCCTATTTATATGATAGCTTAGCTTACAAATTGAACATTTATATTCAAATTAATAAGTATATAGTTAAAAGGGGTTAGCCTAGGTTCATTATATAATTGAAAGTTGGAAGAATAAAATTTGTAGCTATCAATATGGATCAAAGTCAAATTTTCAATTATAAATTCAGCATAGATAAAAGAATGAAGAATCTTCAAATCAAATGAGATCTTTTAATAGAACTTAAATTCAGTAAATTTTTTGAATAATTGTTAACTTTATACCAACTGCACTACTTATAACTAATTATTATATAGAATCATTGTAAGAGAATAATGATTTCAAAATGAAAAATAATAACATAAGATACAATATTTTATAATAATATATACATACAATAATTTGTCCCAATGATTTATGTGATGATGCCATACAATTTCCTTTATAGTATTTTTCATTAAATAAGAGCCAAAGAGAATTCCATTAAATACAAACTTCTCAGATAAATGGAAGGGAGAGAAGAATTTTTTTTTTAAATAACAGAATAGAAATACCATATTGTTGTTGAGATCTTGGGATCTCGCTGAACTGGGCATACAAGTATTTTATGATTTCTTAATTTTTTTCTAATTTATTCTTTTTGATGTTATTCGTCCTATTTGTAAGGATCGTGTATCCCGGAGGAAGGAAAAAGCAGTCCATATACTGTCATTCAGCATTGTGTTCATGCTACAGAGTATTTTACTATGTCTCTTCAGATTTATGATTTATGATATGAATATATAAAATGCCATAACATAATGTCATTGGAGCATACCATACGGTGGTGAATGACAAAGAAATGTATATTATATTAATGTCATAATGTTTAGACATTGGAGGAGGGTATGAGGGATTCTAGAGCACTTCAATCATTGCGAAGGATTAAATCAGGCATGTGAAGTAGATTGGATTGGATGCATGATTTTGCTTTTAAAATGTATTTAAGTTGTTTTCCATGTGCTTCAACTAAGAAGTTGCCAAGTGCAATGGGGCCAGAATAATTGAGATGGAAATAGATACTATCCTTTGGAGTTGGTGGACTCAGTGGCGTGAAGGCATATAAATTCTTTTTTTGGATTATATAATTATGGAATTTTGAACTCTAATTTGTGTCTATAGATGCTTAGGTTTTGGGGTCTAGTTAGAGGAGTTAATAGAATTAAGTTAGAATTAAGTTAGAAGGTTGAGCCCGGAGTTCTATATATAGGGCCAACCCCCCTTCAAGAATAAGCTAAACCATCTTGAAGCCGATCCCCTTTAGATAGCAGGGCATCCCCTTTTCAAGCGACGGCAAAATTGAAACTCATTTCAATAATGGAAAGGGTCTATGGATGTCGTATCAAAGCAAGCACCAAGCGTCGACCCGACTTTCTCTCTCCAAACATAAACGCTTTGATGGGTGGTGGCCCCTGCAATTTTATAGGTAGCCCTACAATTCTATGGCCCTATTTTTCTATTATTCAATTCTATGTGGTTCAAGTTGCTGCCATATAGATAGAGAGGGGATCTCCCCCGTATATACATTATGGTTGAGTCCAATAGTCGGTGGGTCCATGACAATAGTCGGTTGGTTAAAGGAGTTGATAGGGATAATAGTGTAGTTATAACTATAGAATTTTGAAATCTTAATTTGCGTCTATAGATGTCTAGGTCTAGAGTCTTGTTAAAGAAGTTGATAAGGATATTAATGTAGTTATTTGCAATGTCACGTTGAAAATGATTATAGATATGGACTGATCTACTAGTAAAAGATTTTTTTTTGACATTTTACAATCTTTACCTTTTATAATTATGTTTTCAATAGCTATCAATTTTAATTGTTGAATAAGAATTACATGAGTCTAAATGATCACACGGTTATTCATTTGAATTGTAGAGTGACACATCTTCACTCTAGATTGAAGAACTAGGATAAAATAATTATGGTTATAGCTACATTGAGAAATGTTCTACATGTAAAGTTTCTTAAAGAAGTGAATTTGGATGAAGTCAAATGGCATGAGAAGGATATTGTAGTGCCTTTGCCAACTGTTTAATTTATAGAATTTGGTAGGTCCAAATTATTATGCTTAACATCAAAGTAAATATATGGAAATGAAGAAATGTCTATGTTTTGTCTTCTAATAAACTTCATCGATTTTGTTAAACTAATCTTACTCCAATCTAGAGGGAGTAATATCCTTGTTTGGCATTACATGTTGTGTCATTGATATGGATACTTTAAAATGGTGATATAAAAACATGTATATTATTGTACAAGGTCTTATATTTTATCATCTATTGTTTTCGCATGGAGAATATTGACAAGATAGTTTCTAATTTTTAGATGGATTTAATAAACTTTATATTATTAGAGTGCAATTACTAATTCCTTTTTCTTGATGGTTCAAGTGTTTTGATCCAAATATAGTTAAAAATAAAGAGATACTCATGATATTTATGTAAAGAAATTTTATCTTAGAAAATTATCATTTTATTTTCCTAATCACTTTATATGTGTGTAAAACTTGTATAGAGTTTCATTTGTTTTGATTGAAAATTTAATTTTTAATAATTTTGTATCTACTTTTTATTGTTCTCCATCTAATATTGATTGCTTAATGATGTTATTGTTATTATAAAACAAAAAAAGTTAAGTGATACATGTAATGTATTAAATTTGGGGTTAAAATTGTATTTATATATTTAACCTCTATGACTGATATCTTTACATATTAATTATTGTGAATATTGATAGCAATACATTATATTATTTTTTCTTTAATAAATATTTCTTCAAATAGAAATATATATAAATTTAGTTTATTAATGGAGAATCTCTTAAGTATATGAGTGTTAAATTTCAATATACATTTTAAAGTTTTGATGAAGAATCTTGGGTAAGATGAAATAAATTCAAGCTGGTTACATATATCACACTACTCTTTTTTATCTTTTTTAAATAAATTGATTGGTAGAAAATTAGATTGATTCTTTTTCTTTTTTACTTAACATATATTTGTAAGGATTTGAAATGTTTACTAATGAAAATATTTCTTTATATTGGAAGGTCTATTTAATAAAGGAGTTTGATAAAAATTAAAGAAATCTATAAAATTTTCACTTATATTACTTTCAAAGATAGATAGTAATAGCTAGGAAACGTAGGAAGTTAAAATACATTTGTAATTTTATATACATTGAAACTTGGAGAGTAATACATGAAATATCATATATGTATTTGTTTTATTTATATATTATTAATTTTGTGGATACTGTTGGCAAGTAATCAATTTTGTGTAAATATTATTAACTTTTGGTTGTCATTTATGGCAACACATCTGGGTTTCAGACCGTTTTAGAATAGCTAAGTTTTGATGATTCAGAAATCGACTAAGTGTAGAAACAAAGATACATAAGTGTTTTGGGTGTCGAAGATCAAGATCGATGATTTAGGGCAAGAGAGATTAGATGAAGACAGTATGGGGTATGTATGACCTCCACCGAAGATTGATTTTCATTTGGTTGAGTCTACGGTGAGTTAGACAGAATTGAAGACAAACAGACTGCAGCAGAAAATTGAAACAGGACAGTTTGACAGTAGCGAAGATTAAGGGAGTATGGCTTGGACTCCAGGAAATCGAAGTTGTATTTTGGTTGTTGATAACATCCACATTGACTATGCAAGAGCACCGACTATGCATTTAGTGTTTACTATATTAAATGTATTTTGTATTGAAGGTCGACTTAGTAATATTTGTAATAATCATACTGAGAGTCGACTTTGTAAAGTTGTGAGATATATATGTAAGATCTTTTTTATAAAGATTGTGTGAATGAATGAATGGATGTATGGATGGATATGTTGGACAATTGTTGAGCGAATAATAGAGCAGAGAATGGCAGAGATCATTGAAGAACTATAAAGGAACTATCTAAGCACCAGTGTTGCTTGTTTTGTTCATGATTAAGAACACTATGTAACCTAAATTATATTGTAAGAGCTATAATCTTAGTTGGCCCCTAACAGGGTGTTGTGAACCTTTAACAGGGTTGTTATTCCTCTAACAAGGAAATGTACTATGTAATATTCAGCTCCTAACAGGGTTAGGTCTCCTTACATTGACATTATACTTTAGTGCATGCTTGTGGGTACCATCCCCACCGGGGTTTTCCCTTGGCCATGGTTTCCTCAAAAACAAATATGGTGTTATGAGTTTTGTGTCACTTACTTATGTTCTTTACTTTACTACAAATATATGATTAATAATTAATTGGTTGAAGAATTTATCAAAGTTCTATTATACTGATTCACCCCCCCCCCTCTCAGTATAATCCAATCCTAACAATTTGTATCAGAGATTTTGGCCCTTGGAGAGAAAGTCTAATAGCTTGAGGGAGATCATAATGGATTTGGATAGTTTGCAAGAAAACTTTGATGCTGCACTTGAAGAACTTGATAAAGCAAAAGCAGAGAATGGAGAATTGAGATTCAACATGTGAAGAGCTGAGAAATTCATAAAGAAACTCAAAGAATTACTTGAGCTTTCCAGAAATGAAAGAGAAGATCTTATGGTTCAGATAAAAGAGGATTCAGATGAAGACAGTTCAGATAAGGTGAAGCAACTAAAAGAGGAGAATGAAACTTTGAAATTTGAAAATGAGACTATGGCTAAAGAAATACAGGTACAGAAGGATGCAAATAATAAAGTTGAAGAAGCTTTAAAAATTGCATTAGATCAAATGAAGAATGAGGCTGACAACTAGAAGAACAAGTATCTAGAACTGGAGAAATACAATCAGATTATAAAAGGTGAACTTGTTGAAGCAAAGGATCAAATTGAGAAACTTCACACCAGCAGTGATTTGATTGATGAACAAAGAGACAAACATAAACCTAAAGGTGATATGACTGGTATTGGCTTCAATGAAGCTGAATGTTCAAAGAATCGGGAAGAGAAATCAAATGAGAAGATTGATGCTGAGAAACCCTCTATTGAAGAGCCAAAAAAATGGATCAGACCCTTTAGAGGTAGATGCTTTGGCTGCAACATATTTGGACACATGAAGAGAGACTGCAGAGGTAATGCCCCTTTTAGAACTTTTTCTGGTTATTGTTTTAACTTTAATGAATATGGGCACAAGAAAGAAAAATGCATAAAACCTAATCAATTAGGATATAGACAAGACAATGGAAGAGAACCTACAATGAAACCTACATGCTACAAATGTAATAACATTTGACACATTGCAAAATACTATAAGTTGCAAGTCAATTAGGAAAGAAGACCTCCTATATGTTACAAATGCAATAATCCAAGACATATAGCAAAATTTTGTAGGTACAATGGATCAGACAACAGAAGAGTACCACCTCCTATGAATTCACAGAAGAATGGAAATGATATTGGTAAGAGTGTTGTAGATGTAAAGAGTGATTTTGAAAGTTGTTTCAAGAAGGTAGGAGACAAAAATAGTGGTAAGATATGAAAGATCAAAGAAACTAGTGAGACATCAGCTCAGGGAGAGTCAGTAGAGGCTATTGGATCTTCGCCTGATGGTAGCAAGATAGAATCGACCTAATTGATTGATCATGGTCTTAGGGGGAGCATTGGATACAGACAATAGAATATATCCTGCCCCAAAATTCATGAATTGAGCTCATGCAAGATTGGGTATAAGCTTGACCAAAATCATGAAGTATACATCTAAGAGCGCAACATCATCCGACAAACATATTTTTTTCGCGAGATCTAACAACTGACTAGACAGTTTTAAGTGAAAGTGAAATTCACAACCTAACTTGTATAAAGCACCACTTTATGACTTATCTCTTTACCATTTGACAAAGAGAAAGATAAGGAAATCAGAGAGCAGAGAAGTTTAGATTATTCTACATTGGTTGTGCGTGATCGATTAAAGGATAATGTCAGAATTCAGCGACAGAAAGGTATTTCACATCATCTAAGCCATGGATGCACCTATTATTTTTGATGTTAGAAATAGACCTAGGTATA
Organism: Thuja plicata; assembly: GCA_018584345.1. Lineage (NCBI taxonomy): Eukaryota > Viridiplantae > Streptophyta > Pinopsida > Cupressales > Cupressaceae > Thuja > Thuja plicata. The sequence goes on from MU227363.1 coordinate 606,771, forward strand.
AGTTTAAGAAACATCTATTCAAATCATGCAAAGAGGATCTAGAGGGAGAATTTTCTCAAACCCCATATGGTGTGTTACACATTAAAGATATTAGGGCTTACATACATTGTAAGTATGATATACTAGGAATTGATGACATATCAACTGAGATGGAGTATATGACTGACAATAGAGTCATGAGAGAAGAATACAAACATATCAATCAACTGAGCATAATGAAAATACTGGATTTATACAAATTCAATGAAGATGAATGGTTCAAAATACTGTTAAGTAGGGTTCATGATTAGTTCATCTGGATTGGTGATCAACCAGTGAAGATTTGTAGTGACCTAATTCATGAAATCACTGGATTGGACAACACCGGAGTCATTCCTATTGCGGAGAAGCATGTGAAGAAATAAGTTGAAACCCTAACTCATTCTAAATAGGATAGACAGGAAATGACAATAAATGACATCTTTCAGCAAGATGTAAGATTGATTACAATGATACTTGGGTACAAGTTCTACTATAGTAGCAAACCTAATTCAGTTTCTGGTGGAGTCATCATGATGACATGGAGAATGGTTAAAGAAAATGTAAAGTATAATCTATGTGAAGTTTTGGCACAACAATTCCTTGAGAATGTAAAGCTTGTAAAGAAGGACAAATCGAAAACCTTTAGATTTGGTTCATTATTGATGCATATGTTCATTCATATTGAGCACAAGGTACCCGGTTTACATCCTAGTGGTTGGATGTCTGGAGTACCCACTGGCATATTAATTTCACAGAGCTACAAAAGACAGAATGCTACTTGGGTTGATGGTGAATTATTTTGTATGATCAAGACTTTACAAAGACAAATGAAGACAAGGTACAAAATACATGAAGACATTCTAGAGAAATACAAAGATACAATATATTTTATGGTTGAAACTGATTGTGTGTGCTTTGAAGAAGTCATACCTAGGAAGAAATGGTGTTACCCCATGGGTTATGAAGTGAGTTTTGAAGTACTCACCATTCAATAAAAACATGTCCTTGCATCAGAGATTGACACAACAGAGGAAATATGGGGAAATTATGAAGAAAAATCAGCAAAAGTGAGAGAAGAACGGACTAGAGGTCTGAGGAAGAGAAAGATAGAAAATATTGTACATGATTGTAGAGTTAAAGAAGGACTGACAGAAGAGGAACTTAAATAAATCAAGAAGAAGATGATAGAGAGATCACTTGGACTAGCAAGTGGAAGTACTTCATCCCCTCCCACTCCTGAGGTAATCATGGTAAACAATCCACCTCCTCCTCAACAGGTAATAGCACAAACTGAAAATATCACTTCCAGAGTAACAAGATAAAGAACACAAACATCACCTAAAGAGCAGAGCACACTAGGAGAAGAGAAGAAAACAAAAACACATTTACAAACTTGACATGAAGATGCTAGAGAAAAGAGCATTAGAGCAAGGCAAATTGGTTACAATTGATAGATATTATAACAGGTATGAAGAGACAGACAAACTTAAATTTGAAGACATTATGATAGAGCACCTACTTACTTTTAAGAAGACACTATTAGAGATTGAAGGAAGCATAGCCATAGACCTTTATGGGAGATTGGAAATAAGAAAAAATGTAGCACAAATTGAAGATGACACAATCAGAAACCAAGAAATAGATAACATGCTACTTGTGATATCAGTCCAAGAAAGGGACAAAATTTACAAGGAACTAAAACCTCTATTGACCAAGGTGAGATTATTGAAAATAATGGCTAGGAAATATGATGAAGTCACTGAGGAAACTCAGAAGGCATTAGAGAAGATTCTGATTCATTCTACTTCTAGCAAGCCCTCGCCTCCTAAGACCACATCACCCACACAATTGGGAATGGGTGAGATATCTAAGGTAACAAAGACATCTACTGAGAAGAGAGAAGCAGATCCTCCACCAGATTTCTATGTTTCTGGTGTAGCAGTAACTCTTGACACGTCTCAAGATGAGAAGGACCCTTTTTCAGGGAATATGGATACTTCTGTGGAAGATGAGGCAGAGTAGAAAATGGAAGAGGAACAAAAGAAGGAAGAAGAGTAGAATGAAGAAGAAATAAAGACAAATCAAAAAGAGGATAAAAATAAAGAGTTAAATACATCATCCATTTCATTGTTGGCAAGAAGTAATATAAATGTTGACAACATTGATGAAGTAGAGCTAATAAAATTGGCATTTACTGCCTTAAAAAAAGAAAAGGAGAGATGAGAATAGAAAGGAGACAAGAAGGAAAAAGTTATCACAAGAGAAATTGATACTGTAAACAAATTTCTTCCCACACCTATTGTTTTCCAGGATAAAGATGACATTGAGAATCTGAGAATCACACTTGATGGATTTGATGGACACTATGAGAACCTATTGAAGATAGCAGAAGAAAAGGCAGAGAAGACTTACTCTAAGAAGAAGCTAACAACAGTCTAAAAATATATTACATGGGATTTAGCCATTGTAAATACTTTCTTGACAAATGGAAGAAGCTGCATTGGGCATGGATAAAATTGTTCAGTTATTGCATGAATCCTATAAGGCATATGCAGAATGTAGAAGACATTATTGCCAAAGAGAGGGAAAATTTGAATAGTATGATGGATGGTTTTGAAACATCTTCACAATCCAAAATAGAGCTAGACAAAGAGGTCACAAGGATTTTGGCTAAGCTCAGTGTACTAGATAATGAGAAAGGGAGAGTATTGACAACGTTCAATTTGCTGAAAATTTTTATCACTCCTAAGTTATCAATACTTGAGGTTCATGTCTCAGGCTTGGAGAAAGTGACAGATTCACTGGATAAATATTTTCCCACTGACTTGAAAGAAGCTGAGACCACATCATTTACACTGAATGGCTTAATTCACATTAGCCAAATTTTGTTCAAGACATGGACTCCACAAGTGAAGATCTTGGAAGATTCCTTTCAGGATATCTTGAAACTGGTTAGCAAGAATTAAAACCTTTTTTTATATATGCACCTTTGTCATTGTTGTCAAAATATATATATATATAGAAAAGAAAAAGATAAGAGAAAAATAAAAGAAAGATTATAGAAGAGACATATTAGTTGGAACACTTATTCATTTTTTTGACAAGTTTTGCCTTCAATGCCAAAGGGAGAGATTGTTGGAAAGTAATCAATTTTGTGTAAATATGATTTACTTTTGGTTGTTATTTATGGCAACACATTTGGGTTTCAGACCGATTTCAGAATAGATAAGTTTTGATGATTCAAAAATTAACTAAGTGAGTGTAGAAACATAGATACATAAGTGTTTTGGGTGTCGAAGATCGATATCAATGATTTAGGGAAAGTGGTCTTAGAAAAAGATAGTATGGGGTATGTATGACCTCCACCAAAGATCGATTTTGATTTGGTTGAGTATACGGTGAGTTAGACAGAATTGAAGACAGACAGACTGCAGCAGAACATCAAAACATAGTAGTTTGATAGTAGCAAAGATTGAGGGAGTATGGCTTGGACTCCAGGCAATCAAAATTGTATTTTGGTTGTTGATAATATCCACATTGACTATGAAAGATCACTAGCTATGAATTTAGTGTTTACTATATTAAATGTATTTTGTATTGAAGGTTGACTTAGTAATATTTTTTATATCCATACTGAGAGCTGACTTTGTAAAGTTGTGAGATATATATGTAAGATCTTTTTGATAAAGATTGTGTGAACAAATGTATGGATGGATATGTTGGATAGTTTTTGAGTGAATAGAAGAGAAGAGAATGGCATAGATCATTGAAGAACTATAAAGGAACTATCTAAGAACCAGTGTTTCTTGTTTTGTTCATGATTAAGAACACTTTGTAACCTGAATTATATTGTAAGAGCTATAAGCTCAGTTGGCCCCTAACAAGGTGTTGTGAACCTTTAAAAGGGTTTTTATTCCTCTAACAAGTAAATTTTCTATGTAATATTCAGCTCCTAACAGGGCTAGGTCTCCTTACAGGGACATTATAATTTAGTGCATGCTTTTGGGTACCATCCCCACCGGGGTTTTCCCTTGGCCAGGGTTTCCTCGAAAAAAAATATGGTGTTATGAGTTTTGTGTCATTTACTTATGTTCTTTACTTTACTGCAAATGCATGATTAATAATTAATTGGTTGAAGAATTTATCAAAGTTCTATTATACTGACTCACCCCCCCTCTCAGTATAATCCAATCCTAACAGATACTAGGTGATGATATTTATTATTTGTGTTTAGACATTGATACTTTTATGATGCAACAAAATATGTTTAGAAAGTTTGTTAGGATTAAGTAATACTGAGAGTGGGGGTGAATCAGTATTACATCACTTTAATTTCAAACTTAACAATTTAAAGCTTAACCATGCAATTACTTAAATAAGAATAACATACATATAAAGTAAGCAACTCATAACACCATGATTAGTTCACGAGGAAACCATGTTAAGGGAAAACCCCAATGGGGATGATACCCACAAATGATGCACTAAAATTATAGTGTCCCTTTTAGGAGACTTATCCCTATTATGAGCTGATATTACTTTTAGTACATATCCTTGTTAAAGGATAGAAACCTTGTTACAGATAGACAAATCCATAGTTCACCAAGAACACCTTGTTATAGACAGACAATGATTTATCAGTTCGCCAAGAACACCTACATGCAAATGACCTGTTACTGAAAGGAAGCTGAAGAGACAAAAAGAAAAGCTTGGAAAATCTCAAGCGATGTGAGAGAAATTGTATTCCAAGATAATTAAAAAATAATTACAAGAGTTCAAGCTATAAGGTGAGAGAAACCCTAAAAAGGAAAAAAGCTAGGTTGCGCATAATAATTAATATAAATATTAATTATGATGCACCTAAGAGACAACTTAAGTAAAATAGAGTAACAAACAACTTAATTAATTAAATCAAAGTGATCTAATTAATAAGTGTAGACATATAATTACTCTAACACCCCACCTTAAGCAAAGCTCAGGAGGTATGATAACCTAGCACAGTTATGAAAGTAGGAAAATGGGTCCCGGCAACAAGGCTTGATCAGGTACCCAAAACAAGGAAATCTTTGTAAACTGGAGACAAAGGAGAAAACCTAGTGGGAAAAACCCCTTTGCAAAAAGTGATAGAACAACATGCTAAAAAAAACATGAAGGAAGGAAGGCCTCAAGAAGACCCCCCAAGGACAACTTCTGTCACCCCAAGCATAGAACGCAATTGAAGATAGCGCAGAGATGCAAAAGGTTTGGTGAAGATGTCAGCAACCTATGCGTCAGTGGGAATGTAATCCAAAATGAGAACACCATCCTGAATTTGTTGACGGATGAAATGCATATGAAGCTCAATGTGTTTAGTGTGCTGATGCACCACCAGGTTGCAGGAAATGTGAATAGCACTTTGATTATCACACCACAGAACAGTGGGATGATCAGGAGGAAAACCAAACTCAGTCATCAACTGCCAAAGCCATAAAATCTCCTGACTAGCATGCACTATAGCTCTATAGATGAAAGTGCATGAGAATTCTAATTCTTGCATGACCATGTGATAAGACCAGAGCCAAGACAAAAGACGAAGTGAGAAGTAGACTTCCAATCATCAACATCACCAGCCCAATCTGATTCACTGAAGCCAACAATGTGAGGAGCCGCTAATGTGTAATGAACGTCATACATAATAGTGCCCTAACTATATACACTTAGAAGCTTGCCAATGATTCTCATGAGGCTCATGTGAAAACTGAGAGACAAGACCAACTGCAAAGGAGAGATCAAGATGAGTGTGTGTTAGGTACAACAAACTACCAAACAACTACCGATACAATGTAGGATCCACTGAAGGCGAAGTGAAAGCGGTAGACAAGGTAACACCCGACTGAAAAGGTCTGGGAGCAGGCTTGCAAGGAAGCATGTCAAAGCGCCGAAGCATATCAAGAGCATACTTTTGTTGGTAAATGAAGATCCTAGCCGAGGACTGAACAATCTACAAACCAAGAAATTAGTGTAATAGACCAAGATCAATCATCTCAAACTGCTCCATCAAGGCGCGCTAAACATCCTTAATCATAGAAGATGAGCTACTTGTGATGAGAAGATCATCAAAATATAGCACAAGGATCAAAACCTCATCCTCAAGACGCTGAATGTAGACTGTAGGATCAGAATGGCAGCGTGTGAATCCTGTTAAAAGCATAAAGGAGTCCATCTTCTCATACCAAGCCCGAGGGGCCTGTTTGAGACCATACAAAGAACGCCGAAGTCTACAAACCAAGGAGGAATCCTACACAAATCCCTAAGGATGCTCCATGTAAATATCCTCAGTAAGATCACCGTGCAAGAATGCACTCTTCACATCCATCTAAAAAATAGGCAATCCCTGAGAAGCTGCAAGGGATAAGACAAGGCGAATAGAGTTCATCTTGGCGACATGGGAAAATGTCTCAATGTAATCAATACCCTCAACCTATGAAAAAACTTTTGCAACAAGACATGCCATGCACTTATCAATATAACCATCAACAACAAACTTAGTATGATACAACCACATGCATCACACTAACTTTCCTCCCTTAGGAAGAGAACAAAGATCCCAAGTATGACTCTTCATCAAAGAAGAATACTCCTCCTCCATAGCACTGTCCCATTGAGGATGTCCTATCACTGCTGAAAATGTCTAAGGATCACCACAAATGGCATGACTCAGAAGGCTAGAACCCACAATATGAGACCAGGTACGATGGGAAGATGAAGGGTCACCAGCCATAGATCCTGCAACCTCAACTGTAACATGAGCCGATCTAAGCATCTATGGAGGATCTTGTGGTGGAGGTAAATGGGGATCACCAAGATCATCATCCTCATCATCTTGAAAAGAATATTGAATGGATGAGGGAGTAGTGGTAAGTGAAGTAGAGTCTGGAAGCAGGGTATCTACTGCAGGAAGGCGCTCATCAAACTAGACATCCCATCAAAATAGGACCTCTCTAGAATCAGGATCAAACAACTTGTACGCCTTAACATCCTTGCAGTAGCCAAAAAAAATGAGGTGTCAGCTCTTTTGCTCTATTTCTCTCCTCTGAGAATCAGGCACAAATGCCCATGCTTCACTACCAAAAAATTGGAATGAAGATACATCAGGCTTGACATGAGACCAAGCCTCCTCAGGAGTCATATGTTGAACTACCTTGTGAGGCATCTGATTCTAAATATAGTTAGAACAACTGACTGCCTCTTCCCAAAAAATAAATCCATGGACCTGGACTGAATCATACTATTAGCCATCTACCAAAGTGTTATGTTCTTTCTCTCTGCCACATAATTTTGCTGAGGGATGTAGGGAATTGAAAACTAATGTTGAAGACCATGTTCAAAGCAAAAATCCCTGAAATCTTGGTTCACATACTCCCCCCATTATCTGTGCATATCCGCTGAATAGAAAGACCAGATTGCTTCTCCACAAATGTCTTAAAGACTCGAAATTAATCAAAGACATGAAACTTGTACTTTAGAAAGTACACCCATGTGTACTTGGAGAAGTCATCAATGAAAGTAAGCACATATCTGGCACCAAAAAAGGAAGGAGTAGGAAATGACATGAGGTCACTATGAATCAAATCCAATGGTTCCAAAGCACGAGTAGCTCATCCCTGAGGAAAAGGATCCCTATGTTGTTTGCCAAGAACACAACCTTGACAAACACCATCAGTGCAGGAAATCTGAGGAAGCCCAAGAACAAGTGCATGTGTGCTCATCTTCTGAAGATATTTGTAATTTACATGGCCCAAATGCTCATGCCAAAGTCTGCTCACTGAATCTACATGTGCTATAAGACAAGATCATGTACCATCAGAAGGCTCAAATCCATCAAATATGTATAGGCAGGATGTAAAGTCAACACTCCCAGTAGCCACAATCAAATTGAAATCATGCAAGTCCTGAATAACCACATCATGTGGTGAGAACTCAACTATCTTACCAGAGCCAGAGTGGAAATTTTTATAGATGGACAATAGGTTCGTTGATATTTCAGAGATAAAAGAACATCCTAAAGAGAACCCCCAACTAATGCAACAGAACCAGAACCCAAAATAGAAAGAAGTGATGATTTCCCAACAACAATCTGTGAAGTAGCACAAGGAGCAAGTGAGGTGACCAAATGTTGAGTGTGAGTCATATGGTGAGATGCACCAAAATCTAAAATCCAGGTGGGCCCAGAAGTCATTTCTCGTGCAGTAAGAGCATGACCTTTCCCTGCAAGGGAAGATGTGGACTGAGGAGAAGAAATGTGATGCTCCTGCATGGCTTCCTCTAAAGCCTCCAAATGTTTCCAACACCTAGAAACGGGATGTCCATCCTTGCCACAAAAACTATAGGTTTCAACTGATTTCTTCTTAGTCTTGGAGGTAGACTTAGTAGACTTCGAAGAAGATTTACCCTTGGAAGGGTTAGCTGGAGGTTTTGAATTAGTTTTGTATGTAGGTTTGGAGGAATACTCACTGCCTACTAAATATTTCTTTGGTTTGGATTTCTATTTTGGTTTCCCCTATGAATACTAAGCAACCAATGCTTGGATTGAAGAGCCAGAAGCATCCATCTATTGGACCTTTCCCTATTCCTGTGTCAACTAATCACAAAATGTCTCAAAGGAAGGCATGGTGTGTCTGGTACCCAAAGCATCCATAGTGGAGTAGAAAGTGGAAGAAAATATATGATATTGTCCTCTCAACTTTGAGAGTATCAGGAAGATACACTCATCATCTGTCTTGTTCCTCCCACATCCCTGCAAAACTGAACACAGAGATTTGAACTTCATCAAGAAGTCCTCCATAGTGGGAAAGCTAGTAGGAGTCAAAGTGGTCAACTCTACATCAAGCTGTAGTGCCTGAAACTCATTCACTGTGCCAAAAAAATCTGAAAAACTTGCCCCGAATAGCCCAAGGAGTGGTCAAACCATCCAGGTGAAACCGGAGACTGTCAGAGATGTTCAGTGCAATCAAGCCCATGGCTTCATCCATGTTGTTTTTGTGCTTAAGAACCTCAAAAGGGTGTTGCAGGATAGGTTGGTGGTCATCCAGACATGACCATAAGCCATGTGACATAAGCAGCCTAGTCATGTGTGCTTTCTAGGTGTGATAGTTATGTGGTGTCAACCGGGCCACAGAGGGGTCTGACATTGAGAGAAGTAGACGGAAGTAGAAGGGTCTTTTCTAAAGTAAATTACAGAAAGGAAAATGCACCCCCAACCCCACAATGTATAATTCTATCCCCCGTACACCAAATAAATAACTAGAGAAATCATGAAAAACAAGGAGAAAACCTGGACGCCAGATGCAGAGATGGAGGAAACTGAAGCCTCTACTTCGACGCTATAAGTAAGAACTTAAACGGCCAAATCAGAAAATGAAACCAACATCATTTTCTCCATCTCAGAAAGATGTTTTCGGTGATATTTTTTTTTCCAAAAAATGACATTGTATGCATGATTTTAACATCACAATGCATCTACACATTCCACACACTTGTACACATCTCAAAACATCTTCAGTTGTATACTTGATCTCAAGGATTCTTCCAGACATCTCACAAGTACATCTCAAAATGTGTGCAACACTTAATCAAATAAAAAATAAATAGAACTGGTGATCATACATCAAAAAAATTAGGGTTGGACCCAATCCAAATCCAAAGTAGCACTTATGGATTCCACAAAATACTTCCTTAAACTTCACGACCACTCATTTTCCCTATATCACTATTATACTGCCTTCACATAGTGTCAACAAGTTGTCTCTCTCTGTTCAACTCCAAAATACAAGAGACCTTAACTAAAGTTCAATTACATCACAAACTCATATAAGCTCATAGTTCTTAAGATGTCACATATTGTGCTTACTAGTCAAAATTGTACAACTGTGCTCTATCAACCTCTTCTTGGACTTCATCATTTTTCCAATCAGAATCACTAAAACTAAATTACACTCCAAGCGAACATGCCAATAAGTAGTGTTTCCATAATTGACAACCTCTAAGATATGCTCACTAGGGCACTTTCCAACATTCTTCCCCTTTGGCATTGATGGCAACACTTAGTGAAAAATGACTAAGTGTCAAAATGCCAAACTACAATCCTGACTTATTACCCTCCCATCATTTATTACTATTGTCTACATTTTTTACACTACACTTATTACTCCCCTTTAACATCAGTAGAAAATGTATGTTAAAAGAGTATATCTGTATATACATCAAAATTGTAGATTTGTTCACCAAAAAATCATACAATGTGAAGAATATCTTGAAAAGATGTTTCCAAGATCTTTGAATATGTTGTCCATGTCTTCTCCAAAGTCCAACCTACATGAATAAGACCATTCAGAGAAAAGGATGATATCTCTTCATCCTTCGGTACCATAGGTAGAGCTTCATCAAGTGACTTATTTTTTGTCTCCATGTCCTCAAGGTGTTTCTCCAGAATTGATAGTTTAGGAGTGAGAATATTCCTCAACATAGTAAATCTTCACAATACTCTAGACATCTTAGTTTCTAGCACACTGATTTTTTCCACTAACCTAGACACTTCCTTATCCATCTCAGAAATAGATTGTAAAGAGGACTCACAATTCTTTGTCAAATCATCCAAAGTCTTCTCATCATTATGTATTATGTCTACTACATTTTGTACATCCCTAGAAGGGTTTATGCAGTAGCTAAACATATGCTTTCCATGCTCAATGCAAGACCTAATACCAGAGATAGTGGTATCTAATATACTGATATGCCATTTCTGTGACCAAGATATCTCCTCATACTTGTTTTCCATGTATTCTCTCTTAACTTTCATGTCTACGACCTTTTGCAAAGAAGTAAAGTGAACATCAAAGTCATCAAGGGGCTTGTTCAGATTGTCCACTATATCATTACCCTAAAATGTGAAAGGTATGGGTAGAATGTTTTTTATTCTATCTATAGCCATGTCCAATACCTTTGTCTTTTTCTCTATCTTATGTTTTGATCTGTCCTTAGCCATAGAAAATTCTATGTATGACAACTTCATCAGTTCATCCTCATCCTTTCCCTCAACATCAGTGTTCATAGGTTTAACATTACTTGCCAACAATAGTTTTGAATAAATGGGAATGGATGCATTAGTTTCTTGTTTAGTTTCTTCCTTAGTCTCATCTTCCTTCTTTACTTCAATCAAACTCTCTTTAAGTTCATCCTTAGTGTTTTGATCTTTTTCTTCAAAATCTTGTTTCATTTCATCCCCAGTCAATGTACCAAGATTGAATGTATTGTATTTATTACTGCCATCTACCTCAATAATTGTATGATTTGTATTCACTTGAAAAGGGTCACCAATATCCTGCAAAGTGTCCAAAGACACATGCACACCAGAAACAAAGAAATACGGTTGCTTAACTATACTGAAAAACTATCTCTTGTTGTCTTCATCCTTATAAGAGTCAATGTGTACATCTACAGGTTTAGAAGACACTCCTCGCAGAATAGTCTTGGGCTTAGGAGGTGAAATCTTTTCTGGTTCAGTGTCCATTAACACCTTATTAATAGCCTTCTGGGTGTCTTCTATAACTTCATCATACTTTCTCCCCATAATCTTTATCGGTCTTGACTTTACTCTCAGCAGTGGCTTAATAGGTTTCCTTATTCTCTCATGCTCATAATAGGAAACAACATGTAGTATATTTTATGGCTTTTATCCTTATCTGATCATCTTCCTTAAGTGATAATTTATTCCTTACTCCCAATTTGTCATAGAAGTCCTTAGGAATACTACCTTCTATTTCAAGTAGATTCCTCTTAAGTATTAACATGTGACTAATAAAAATATCCTCAAGTACAAACTAGCATCTATTCACATGTGTGTATGGTTGGTAACCCCATTAACACAACAACTAGCCTTCCTTTTTATTCACACAATTTCCTTGCAGGTTTTCATTCGTCTGGTTCTGGGTTTTGGCTAGCTATTTTTGGTGCCATAACAACTATGAATTGAAATTTCTTCTGGGTGCATATGCTTGAAGATCATTTTTGGGCTATCATAGAGTATAGAGATCTAAATCTGCATATCCGTCTACCAATTCACAGTTGGGAGTACTCGATCCCAGAAGATTATCTGCAACACCATATGAGAGTGGTTTTCAACACACTGCCAAATGAAGTGGTTGATGTTGTTTGTAGTGTCATTGGAAAGCATGTCCTACTTCCTTCCTCTACTCACAACATATTTCATTCTCATGTTTTTTATTTACCTTTCTAACTTTTACGACCTCATGCAAGATTACATCCCATTTATGGAGATGGTGGACAAGGTGGTCAAAGTAGACTTTGTGCTGGCTGAGAGCATACATCATGTAGTAATGGGATATATCCTTAGGGGCTCTCAATCCTAGGTTGGAGGCCTATCCCCTTTGGGTCATCTTGAGATGGACATGGAATTTGTCAAACTATATGATGCTTTTAAGTTAGGAATTACTGACAGGGACTCAATGGCATTCAGGAAGAACACAAAGCTGATGTTAGATTTCATCCCAGCGCCCATAATGGTGGATTCTTACAACCTTTTTGATAGTATGGCCACTATTTTGGAATACTCCAATAATGATGGCCTTGTTGCCTCCTCCATCCTAAACACAATGACATCAAAAGGCTCTTCGGCATTTGAGTTGGTGTCCTCTTGAAAGGTTTATCAATTCCCTTGCCATTTCCATGGTTTTGTCAAGCCAAGGGGCTGAAGGTATAGGTCCTATGCATTTTTTTGGTTTTTGGGGGCTGATATATGTCTACTTTTTTTAATAAATTATCCACATGACTGTTTGTATATTTCAAATATCTAGCTTTGATATTGTGGGTTAGGGTCTAGGGGATACAATGATCTAGTTCTCTGATTCTCATTTGTGGTTTGAGACAGAGTAAAATTTTGGGTTAATATGCTACTCATATTTTATGATTTGATATGATGTATTATGGCTAGGAAAGGAGGTTTTCTTGCTTCATCTTTCCTCCTGGAGCCTCTCTGAAGTATCTTAATATAATATAATGGCACCGTCCATTTTTATCCAAAAAAAAACAATGTCCTCAATCAAAATTTTGTCATCATCATTATACCTGTCATAGTATCTGGGTAATTCATTCAACTTTCCTTGATCAACTATCCTCTTTTCCAGCATCCTTAGATCTGGTTTCAAAAGGTTTCTCTCAACAGGTTTATCTGATTTCTCCTCTATTTTCTTCTCTTCAAATTTATTTTCTTCTTTGTTCTTCTCTTCTTTCTTCTCTTCTTCTCTTCTTCTCCAATTCTTTCTTCTCTACACCAATCTGCTGCCTTTTAGGTGGTGATTTTTATTTAGAGGATTTTGTCCTTTTCACAAGAATTTATCCTTCCTTTACTATCTCAATTTGCAATCTCCTCTTAGGTGGTGAAGGAGTGGAATCAAGTATGTTGACCACAGTAGGAGGTGAAACAATAACCTCTATAGCTTCAGAAGGTGGAATGGTTGCAGGAGCAGTGCTCTCCAACCCAAAAAATCCTTCTTTCATATTCTTTCTAGCCTCTTTCATCTCATCTTTGTTTATGCCTTACTTTTATGCAATATCATCAATAATTTTATCAATCTTTCTTTTCCTTGCTACCCTTGTTTGTTCTTCTCTGATTTTAGATGATTTTTCTTTCTAATTTCCCCTTCTTTCTTCTCCAGAATCAATCTCAAAAGAGAGAACATGTTCAACTTGCAGTGTAAGAACCTTTGCACTGACCTCATAAGCCATAGGGTAACTCTACTTCTTCCTTGGTTCAACTTCCTCAAAGAATACACAATCAATTTCAATGATGAAACATATTGTATCTTTGTATTTCTCAACTCTTGTTTCAGGCATCCTCACTCTTTCCTTCTATAGTTATTAGTTATTTGAATGTCAGTTGGTTCACTATCTTTCCATGCCCTAGGATGCATTCCAGGAAACTTATGAACTATGTGAATATAGATATGTATCAGTAAAGACCTAAATTTGAATGCTTTTGATTTGTCTGACTTAATCTGCTTGACATTCTCCAAAAAAATTTATCTTAGCACTTCACATAAGTTGTATTTTACATTCTCCTTTGCCATCTTATAAGCCATCAAAATAATTCCTACAAAAACTGAATTAGGTCGGTTATTATAGTGAAGTTTGTATCCCAAAATCATAGAAATTAATCTCACATCTTGTTGAAAGATGTAGTCAATAGTAATTACCCTCTTGTCCCATTTAGAATGTGTTAGGGTTTTGACTTGTGTTTTTGTGTTCTTCTCTGCAATTGTGATAATTCCAATATTATCAAACCTAGTCACATCATGAATCAACTCACTAAAAATCTTAATAGGTTTCTCACCTATCCATAGAAAGTGGTCATGGACTCTACTAAGAATAATATTAATCCATTCTTCCCCATCAAACTCTTATATTTTTTTCATTTGCATGATTCTCAAATTATATAAATTAGAAAACTCATCCTTCCATTTTCCATCATCCTTAATCATGTCTTTCATCTCTTTGTAGATCTCAAAGTCTCCCAATGACTAATACTTGTAGTGTATGTAAGCCCTAATGTCTTCCACATGGAGCACATTGTAGGGTGTTTCCAAAATGTTCCTTTAGGGTCATCTTCTATGGACTTGTAAGGGTGTTTCTTGAACTTGTACATTGGCCTCTCACTAATATCAAATATCAATGGAGTATCCATAATTGACAAAGCTTGTAGAAGATCAAAATACCTTTTACTCGACGAAACAAGGTGTGCACACTTACTAATCTCATAAATGCTCTGGCTTCTTTACTTGGTCCTCTGGTCTCCTTCAGTTCTACCTTAATGATGATTATAAATTTTTAATTAAATGAACTTATACTTTTCTAAGCATATATTGACACATTTCACAATGAACTTATGAGTCTACCATGATCCAGTCTTCCAATTTTCTGGTGATCATTCAATATAGTGTGTATAACCAAGAAAACTTGGATAGAGACTCCAAACCAATCATACTTACTATCCATAAGCTCGCATCATCTTATTTTGCACATACAAGGGATGGACATATTTTTTTTATTTCTCCAAAGCTCCCCCTAAGGCCATTCTTGGCTATTTAGGCTGAAGTAACAACATCACACAAGGGTTCAGTAACATCTACTAATTCTCCCTGATCCTTAGTATATCACTATGTTCCTTCACTTTTCATACTTTATCATTGTCCTTGTAAGCTTCCTTCTTAAAATGATTGTCAAACTCATCCATGTATTATGCCATACTTTTTCTAACATCACCAACATTTTTCTTCATAACCATAGGTGGTGGTCTTATGTTGCTTGCAGCTCCATTAGACCTGCAAAACATTTCTATATGTCCTTTATTGTTACATTTATAACACGTAGGAGATGATATTTTCTGATTAACCTACAATCTATAGTTTCTTTCTATGTCTCCAAAGTTGTTGCATTTGTAACATGTAATCTTAGCTATTATTTCTTCTCTGATGTAATCTTGTTTAGTGTTGGAGTGATCAGGTTCTCTGAAGCCCATATTTATAGAAATTAAAACAATAACCATAAAAGGGCCTATAAGGATTCTTACCTATCCAATCCATATTCATGTGACCAACTTTGTTACATCCAAATAATCTTCCTCTAAAAGGTCTGATCTTCTCTCTAGGTTCCTCTTACTGCATAGGATCTTCCTATCGATTAGGTGTCTCAAATGATTTGCCTTCAGACTATCTTTCTTGAGATTTTGATAATTCTTCTTTATCAAAACCAACTCATGTAATATAACCTTTAGGTTTTTGTCTTTCACTCTCTTCATCAATCTTGTCACTACTCGCATGAAGTTTTTCAATGTGATTCTTTGCATCAACAAGTTATCCCTTAATGATGTGATTATACTTTTCTAATTCATGATACTTGATTTTTTAATCATCAAGTTCAAACTGCATCTTTCCCATCTATACATTTGCATTCTTCAATATTTCTTCAAGTTTTGTCTCTTCATTTTTCTCTTGTTGAATTTATTTGGCCATCTGAATAGTGGTAACTTCACATTCATGTTTCAACATTTTTGATGCAGAGTGGGCAGTAGGAAGCCTCCAAAAGGACTCAATAGGGAAGTATACCCTTGAATACCCAACTCAAAGAGGAAAAGTGCTTCACACCTATCACAAGTGTAGGAAGTACTTGTTCCAAGGTTATTACAACCCAATACCCCAAGGGAAACCTATTCACTATGTCTCACCAAGTATAAAACACCAACTACCAAGGGTTGGCTCTTAAGCACTTATCCCAAATTATCAACAATACCCCATAAACTGACTCCAAGGACCACGGGTGACCTACAATTAAGGATGTGGCCTATTTAGGTCCATAAGACAATGATTCCATGATCCTTTTTAGTATATGCAACCCTTTCAACATAGCTGCTTTGGAAACCCTCCTAGAGGTTTGTAGCCTTTTCTCAAAGGATTTTTTCTCTTAAAAAAAATGCTTCCACATAACCCCTTGAAGCAATTAGGGATTTAGATACCCTTTACGGCCTAAGGTCTTAGACTTAAGCACCAAAACATGAAGGTGAAGGAAAGACAGGAAAACACACAAAAGTGCTTCTGTAATTAGGCCTAATTAGGTCAGCACTTACACTACAAGTACTCCTTCCTTGCATCCAATGACCAAACCAATACTTGGATCATGTGAGGGAATGTATAAGGGTGTTCTACACAAATTTACAGCCTTTTATGAATGCCCAAACAAAAGTTATGTTGACTGTCCTGATTCAGTGAATGGTGCACACATGGGTATGTACACCTAGGGCATCATGGCAAGCCCATCTCCCTGCACTTTGAAAAACCTATCCTGAATATTCTTGAAGAATATAATTAAAACATGATTTCCACCAAGGTTCATTGGATTCCCATGGTGGAAATTAGAAATACACTCAATTCTTGGTGAAACCCTGATTTAGGGCCTACAAACTAGGCAGTGGAATTGAAAATTTAGTAACTTACAAAATATGATTGATCAACACATGATACAAAGTGAAAATGGAAGAAGATTCATAGGACCAACTTGTGGTGTCATAATTTCATGCAATTCTATCTGTACCAATCCGTACTAACCAACTGTCCACGTGATTTGCAAAGAAATGGTTGTTCTTTATTAATTTTCAATGCCAAATTACATCATCATCCTACCACACACCTAAAATGTCTTATGTAGGAATTCCAAATGGTTACATCGCATTTTTTAACCAACTAGCCATTTGGGAATGAGTTTTACAAATATTGACAAAAGTTGTCAATGTTGCTCAAAAGTTGCTTGACAACTTTTTGAGCAATTTTGCATAGTAGGTGGCCAAACTTGGTCCAAACCATTATTTCATGATCCCTAATGGATCAAAACATGAAAAATATGAGAATACCCTATATTTTAGGTTTTGGACAATAGTTGACCAATAGTTGACCAAGGGCTAATAAAATGCCAATCCTGGAACTAGGTCTTACAAAAGATGTCCAATGAGTAACCTATGATTCTAACATGAACTAGAGGCCACTAGGACCTTGATGAAAACCCTAAGTGCATAAGGAAACACTTTTTTTAACTAGGGCGATCCTGCACCAGACTCCCCATGAGATTTTGAACTCAAGTTCCCACTTGAGATTAATTGATCAATAGTTGTTCCATGTTGTTGGATTTGTTCCTCTGTCATCCAGGTAGCATCTATGGTAGGGAGTCCTTTGCATTTCACTAAATACCCCATGTACTTATTTTTCCTTATTTTCTTCAACACTTTTGATTCAAGAATTGTGTCTAACTCCATTGGTTTTCTTTGTGGGAGATTTGTCACATAGTCTCCATCATCTGCATTTTGTGGACCCTGCACATTAGTAACATATGCAACACACTTGTAAGGGGTGAGGTCTGCAACATTAAATATAAGAGAAATCAATAAAGTAGGAGGCAAAGAAATTTCATACGCATTTTCACCCATATTTTTGAGAATGGTGCATGGCCCAACTTTCTTCATGTGTAGCTTTGAGTATTTTCCTTTAGGTAGTCTCTCCTTCCTTAGGTATGCCCATACCTTATCTCCAATCTTGAAATGAATCTCTCTCCTTTTCTTATCTTCATGTGCTTTATATTTCATGGTGGACTATTGTAGTGTGTCTTTCACTTTTGTCTGCACTTTAGAGATCACTTTGGCCAATTCTTCTCCTTGTTCACTAACTTTGAAATTAGAAGGTAACTCCACCAAGTCTAATGGACCTTTTGGGTGAAGTCCATACACAGTTTGGAAATGTGTCTTTCTAGTAGACGTGTTCATTGAATCATTAAATGCAAACTCTTCTTGAGGTAAGATTATGTGCCAACTTTGGGAGTGTTTTTTGGTCAAACATCTTAGGAGGTTGCCAAGTGACCTATTTACTACTTCAGTTTTCCCATCATTCTGTGGGTGATAGGCAAAGCTATAGGTCAAATTGGTGCCAAGCTTTTTGAAAAGAGTCCTCCAAAAATGTCCTTGAAATTTAACATCTCTATCTAAAACTATTGTCTGAGGTAAGCCATGGATTCTAACTACTTCTTTGAAGAAGAGATGTGCTATGTGAGATGAATCATTTATGCTTTTACAGGGAACAAAGTGGACCATTTTACTAAATCTATCCACTATGACAAACACACTGTCACGACCATGTTTGGTTCTAGGTAAACCCATAACAAAATCCATTGAAATTGATTCCCATGGCCTAGTGGGAATTGGTAGAGGCTGGTATAGTCCTTGGTTAGTGGATACAAATTTGGCTTGTTGACAAATAGTACAAGATTCTACAAACTTCTTAACTTCATTTCCCATTCTTGGCCAAAAATAACTCCTTTTTATTAGATCTATGGATTTATCTATTCCAAAATGACCTCCTAAGCCACCACAGTGTTTTTCCTTTATAATATTTTTTCTCATGGATCATCTAGGTATGCATAATTGAGATCCTTTAAACAAGAGTCCATTCTAAATTAGAAAATTAGAAAAATCAGTATGATATTTGCCTATCATCTTAGTTCATACCTCAAAAACTTCTCCAAAATCTGGATCATCTGCATATAGATGTTTTCGGGAGTCAATCCCCACACTCTGAAGTTGTACTTCTTCAACCAATCCAACCCTTCTTCTTAGGGCATCTGCCACTTTGTTTGCTACCCCCTTTTTGTGCTTTATATTGAATGTATAAGCCTACAACTACTCCATCCATTTGATGTGTTTGACTCCAAGTTTTTCCTGATTGTGTAAGAAGCTCAGTGCATGGTTATCAGTATAGACAATAAATTATTTTTGGAGTAAGTAATGTCTCCATTTTTTTAGGGCTTGTACCATTTCATAGAGTTATAAATCATATGTGGAATATCTTTTCTTTGCATCATTTAATTTTTTAAAGAAAAATGCTATAGCCTTACCTTCTTGGCTCAAGACTGCACCTATCTCCAAGTTACTTGCATCTGTTTCAACATTAAATACCTTATTGAAGTTAGGGAGCACTAGGATTGGGTATTGGGCCACTCTATTCTTGAGATATTTGAATGCATCTGTAGCTTCTTTAGTCCATTCAAACTTGGTCTTTTTTCCACCTTTTATTGTGTCCAACATAGGAGCACACACATGACGAATTTTTTTAATAAACTTTCTATAAAAAGTTGCAAGGCCATGAAAGCTTCTAACATCACCTTGGTTCTTTGGTGGAGGCCAGTTGACAATTGATGAAACCTTTTCAAGATCCATTTTTAGGGTGCCTTGTGAGATTACAAACCCTAGGAAGACAAGTTCCTTCTTCATGAACATACACTTTTCCAAGTTAATAACTAACTTGTGCTGATGGAGTCTCCTCAAAACTTGTTCAACATGATCAAGGTGTTCTTCTCTGCTATGACTGTAAATGAGAATGTCATCCAAATATATGACTACAAACTTTCCAATAAAATCAATGAAGATCTCATTCATGAGCCTCATGAATGTACTAGGGGCATTTCTCAAACCAAATGACATAACAAGCCATTCAAACAGTCCTTCAATTGTCTTCCATTCATCACCTGGCTTTATCCTGATTTGGTGATAACCTGATTTTAAATCATTTTTTGTGAAATAACAAGCAGTTCCTAATTGAACAAGAAAATCTTCCATCCTTGGAATGGGAAACCTATATCTTATGGTGATTTTGTTTAAGCCCCTTCTATCTGTACATAACCTCCACTTGCCATCCTTTTTAGGGGCTAAAACTGATGGGACAACACATGGACTAAGACTTTTCTGAATCAGTCCCTTTTCTAATAGTTCACTGACTTGCCTTGCAATATCTACATGTTGAACAGGTTTCATCTTGTATGGGGTATTGTTAGGTAAGGAAGAACCAGGTATTAGGTCTATTTGATGGCTGATATCTCTTAAGGGAGGTAGGCTTGTGGGTAGGTCACTAGCAATGACATCCCTAAATTTTGTTAGCAATTTCTTGATTTCATCTGGTATAGGATCTTTATCATCAGAACTTATACTATCCTTGGGCTTGGATATTAGGACAAAGGCTTCATTTTCAGGTTCCTTCAACACTTTCAACATTTCCTTTTCACCTAAGGTGATGACAGTAGGTTCTTTCTCTGCTTTAGTATCAGGCAGGGGCTTCATGGTGAAGGTTCTTCCATCCTTGGTGATAGAGTAGGTTTTCTTCCTATAATGATGTGTGGAATCTACATCATATTTCCAAGGTCTTCCTAGAAGGATGTGGGAGGCATCTATTTCAACAACATCACAAAGTAATTTTTCCTTAAAATCTACTATAGAGAACTCTATCCATGCTTGTTCGGTTACTAAGGTTTGTTGACCTTTTGTTAGCCAAGAGACATGGTAGGGGAAGGGGTGTGGCTTCTAAGGAAGATTTAATTTTTGAACCATTTCAAGAGATACCAAATTTTTATTTGAACTAGAATCTATAAGCAAATTACATACCTTTCCATGGCATTTGATCTTTGCCCTAAAGAGATTCTTCCTTTGAGGAGGTTCTTGGTTTTTTGGTACTTGAAGTAAGACTTATCTCATCATCAAACATGCTCCTTCCTCTGGTTCTAGGTCCCTTGAATTTGTATTATTTTATTCTTTGTCCTCTTGAATGATTTGTGTTCTCCTTTCTCCTTAATTTTTGTTGTTCCTCTTCTCAGGGCATCTCCCGACATGGTGTCCCAATTGGTTGCAGTAGTAACACTTAAAGGGTCCATTTCCTCATCCTGTTTTTGTTCTCCCTCTATTGAAGGGTCTTCTTCCTCTATAGTTTCCTCTTAAGTTTGAATCACCTTGTTCCCCATCTCCTTAGTTTTGGTTAGGGGTCTTGCTGATGTTACCACTATATTGTCCTCTATTCCAAGAGGTGCCTCTTCCTCTAAAATTATTTCCACCATAAATGTTCTTTCCCTCTTGTTTTGTTTTCCACTTCTCCTCTACCTTGAGTGTCATTTGATAACACTTGTTTACTAATGTAAGGCAGTGTAGGCTAAGTTCCTCTTGAATGGATACCTTAAGACCATTCATGTACCTTTCTATCTTTTCTTCTTCATCCTCTGCTACATTAGTCTCCATGCATAGTTTTAGGAACTCCTTGGTGTATGAGACTACATCCCTTTCTTTTTATTTTAAGTTTTTCTTCCTTCTATGGATTTTCACCCCATAGTCTTCAGGCTCTTATTTCTCCTTGATCAATGCTATCATCTTGTTCCATGAAGTAATCATACTTATCCCATTCTTCACCCTCTTTGTTTGGATGAAGTTCCACCAAGTTAGGGGTGCTCCCTTCAACTTGGATCTTCCCATATTCACTTTCTACTTCTCATGGATGTCTTCACACTCAAAGAACCTTGTCAAGGCCTCAATCCAATCCAAGGCTAAATTTGCCTTCATTTTCCAATTGAAAGTTGGTAAATCCAACTTCTCCTCCATATTTCTTCTCCCTATAGACTTTAAGGCATCTAGGAGGGGTCTCTAGTCTACAGGAATGTTCACATCATGATCAGGGGTGTCATCTTCCTCTTCACTCCCTTCTTTACCACCAAAAGTGTCTTCTTTTCTCTCGCTACCTTGTTCTCCAACTCTTGAAGTCTCCTTGTCAAGGCTGCATTTTATTCCCTTTGTTCTCTCACCATATTTTCTAATTCAATATTTGTAACCCTTGAAGGGATATCTTCATCCTCAGGAGCAGACATAGCTCTGATACCACTTGATGTAGAGTGGGTAATAGAAAGCCTCCAAAAGGACTCAATAGGAAAATATACCCTTGAATACCCAACTCAAAGAGGAAAAGTGCTTCACACCTATCACAAGTGTAGGAAGGACTTGGTCCAATGTTATCACTACCCAATACCCCAAGGGAAACCTATTCACTAGGTCTCACTAAGTCTAAAACACCAACTACCAAGGGTTGGTTCGTAAGCACTTATCCCAAATTATCAACAATACCCCATAAACTGAATCCAAGGACCAGGGGTGACCTACACTTAAGGATGTGGCCTATTTAGGTCCCTAATACAAGGATTCCATGATCCTATTTAGTATATGAAACCCTTTCAACATAGTTGCTTTGGAAAACCTCCTAGAGGCTTGTAGCCTTTTCTCGAAGGATTTTTTCTCTTAAACAAAATACTTCCACATAACCCCTTGAACAAATTAGGGATTCAGATACCCTTTATGGCCTAAGGTCTTAGACTTAAGCACCAAAACATGAAGGTGAAGGAAAGATAGGAAAACACACAAAAGTGCTTCTGCAAATAGGCCTAATTAGGTCAGTACTTATGCTACAAGTACTCCCTCATTGCATCCAATTCCAAAACAAATACTTGGATCATGTGAGGGAATGTATAAGGGTCTTCTGCACCAATTTAGGGCCTTTGATGAATCCCCAAACAAAAGTTATGTTGACTGTCATGATTCAGTGAATGGTGCACACATGGGCATGTACACCTAGGGCATCATGGCAAGCCCATCTCCCTGCACTTTGACAAACCTATCCTGCATATTCTTGAATAACATAATTAAACCATGATTTCCACCAAGGTTCATTAGATTCCCGTGGTGGAAATTAGAAATACACTCAATTCTTGGTGAAACCCTGATTTAGGGCCTAGAAACCAGGCAGTGGAATTGAAAATTTAGTAACTTACAAAATATGATTGATCAACACATGAGACCAAGTGAAAATGGAAGAATATTCACAGGACCAACTTTTGGTGTCAAACTTTCATGCAATTCTGTCTGTACCAATTTGTACTAACCAACTGTCCATGGGATTTGTAGAGAAATGGTTGTTCTTTATTAATTTTCAATGCCAAATGACATCATCATCCTACCACCCACCTAAAAGGGCTTATGTAGGAATTCCCAATGGTTACATCACATTTTAACCAACTAGCCATTTGGGAATGAGTTTTACAAATATTGACAAAAGTTGTCAATGTTTCTCAAAAGTTGCTTGACAACTTTTTGAGCAATTTTGCATAGCAGGTGACCAAAATTGGTCCAAACCATTATTTGGTGATTCCTAATGGATAAAAACATGAAAAATATGAGAATAACCTATATTTTAGGTTTTGGACTATAGTTGACCAATAGTTGACCAAGGGCTCATAAAATGCCAATCTTGGAACTAGGTCTTACAAAAGATGTCCAATGAGTAACCTATGATTATAACATGAACTAGAGGCTACTAGGACCTTGATGGAAACCCTAAGTGCCAAAGGAAACACTTGGATTAACTAGGGTTCTCCTGCACCAATTTCTCTCTTTTTCAAGCTTCTTAATATGATCAGATGAATCATTATCATATTATTCCTTTATCTTATTCATACGATCTTGCCTTTGGTTCCTGGAAAGGTCCAGCTATTCCTTAAGCTTCTTTATGAAACCCTATGCTCTTCTTAGTTTGAATTTTAATTCAGCATTATCATCTTTTTCCTTATCAAGGTATTCAAGTGTTGCCTCAAAGTTTTCTTCCAAACTACTTGAATCCATCTGGATCTCCCTCAAGCTATTAGGCTTTCTCTCCAAGGGACACAAGCTTTGATGCCAATTGTTAGGATTAAGTAAGACTGAGAGGGGGGATTAATCAGTATTATAACACTTTAATTTCAAAATTTACAATTTCAATCTTAACCATGCAATTACTAAAATAAGAATAACATACACATAAAGTAAACAACTCACAACACCTTAATTTGTTCTGTTCACGAGGAAACCTTGTTAAGGGAAAACCCTAGTGGGGATGATACCCACAAATGATGCACTAAAATTATAGTGTCCCTATTAGGATACCTAGCCCTACTAGGAGCTGAATATTACATTTAGTACATATCCATGTTAAAGGACAGAAACCCTCTTAGGGGTATACAAGGAGCTCACTACTCTTACAAAACAATATTGTCTATTACACTGATTTATCAATATGAACTATAAAAGCATCTTCTATGCTCAAGTAGTCCCATTTAAGCCTTATGACATCTGATGTCTAATTGTGACATCATAATTCATCTACACATTCCACACACCTCTTCGCATCTCAAAACACCATCATTTATATACTGAATCTCAAGGATTCTTCCAGTCAGCTCACAAGTACATCTCAAAATGTGTCCAACACTTAATCAAATAAAAAATACATAATCGATGATCAAGCATCAATAAAATTTGGGTAGGACCCAATCCAAATCCAAAGTTGCAATTCTATATTCCACAAAATACTCTCTTAAACATCGCAGCCACTCATTTCCCTGTATCACTGTGGAACTATCTTCACATAACTTCAACAAGTTGTAATTCTCTCTGTTCAAATCCAAAATATAAGTGACCTTAAATAAAGGCTCAATTAAGTTACATAGAACACTCATTTAAGCTTGCAGGTCTTAAGACATCACCTATTGTGCTTGCTAGTTAGAATTGTACAACTGTGCTCTGTCAACTACTTCCTAGACTTAGTCATTTTTCAAATCAGAATCACCAAAACTGAATTACACTCCAAGAGACCATGCCAATAAGTAGTGTTTCCATAAATGAAAACCTCTAAGCTATGCTCATCAGGCCACTTTCCAACAAATTTATCTAATATTTATTTTGTTCTTGTGATTAAATTAAATAAAAGGGAATTATAATAATATTGGGGTTACTCTGATTGCTACTTACCTTGTATTGGTATCATTTATTTACCTACATTATGTTGGATGTTGTTGCAATTTGGTACTACTGATGTTGTTGGCATTCATGTTTTGTCACTGATATCAATATATGTTTCTTTGGAGTTTGAACAGAACTAGTTGTTACTATTGTATGATGACTGACAAAAGTATATAGATACTGTACAGATGAATCAAAATGAGAGAAGATGATGATATGTAGAAGGATTTATGATGATCTTATTTCTAAGGTTGCTTGGCTTAATATTACATATTGGATGATTTATAGATGTTTTAGTCAAGACTGGTTTCTGGACTGTGAAAGTGATGTTTGACAGAGCGATTCTCTATATTTTGGGGATATCTTACAGGAAATGATGATTCAGGTTATGCAATCTTAAGTGATGATAGAAGACATGTTGTGGAATGTTTGGTATGGGTCTCATGTCATATCATTGTTGGTGACATCAGTTGTGGCATGTATTATGGAGGAGACCTATTTGGGGCTGACTTTAGAGTTGTAGCATGTATTGGAGATTACGAGCATAGATTATGGCTCTTTGATTATATTTGATGAATTTTAATTAATGTTTACTTTTTATAGGTACCGTGTGTATCTTAGAAAGAGGTTAAATAATTATTTGTATATTGGGAAATCTGAATTGGCTGACCTAATAAATTATTGTAATAGGGTATATATGAGAGATCTTTTCTTTTTAAAAGGTGTGTGTATGAAGAGAAAGTGATTTTCAAATATAGAAAAGTGTGGAAGCTTTGAAGCTTGATTGACTGTTGGATGTAGAGAAGAGGTAATGAATATAGTACTTCATTGGAACTGATCAAGCAAGGATAGTTTCTATCAGACAACTCACTGGATTGTATATTTCCTATATAAAATTGTTTGAATTGTAAATCCTTGAGGATTTCTTTAACCTTCTTTGGGTAGTGTGCCTAGGAAATGAGCCCAGTGTTACTCTTGACTCCTAATAGGGTATGTCCTTTTATAGGTACTGTATACTATAATAGGCTCCTAACAGGTCTAAATCTTTTAACAGGGATACTATACTCTTAGTATATCATTTGTGGGTGTTAATTCCCATTGGGGTTTTACCTTTAACATGGTTTCCTTGAAAATAAAGGATTATGTTATTGTATTGGAATTTACTATGTTATCATTAGATTTGAAGTTTTGGTTTATAAATTTTAATTTTTAATAATCTATCTCACAACTGATTCACCCCCCCCTCTCAGTTGTGTTGGTGGACTGTTATTCCTAATAATTGGTATTAGAGTTGTTGGTCCTTAGAGAGAAAGATTAAAATCTTGAGGTGATCCTAAATATGACTTACTATAGGAAGGATAGTCCGAAGCTTGATCCTGAAAAATTTGACAGTTGGAAGAACAAGATGAGAACTCATCTTCTATGCTTGGGAATCGACTATTGGATGGTGACTAAAAGAAATGAAAAAATGAAAGCTGAGGATAAATTAGATAAAGCTACTGAAGATGAAAATAATTTATTTTCATGTAACATGGTCGCAAGGGAAGATTTGATCAACGCATTTCTAAAGGTGAATTCATAGAGGTAAAAGACTTAGATTCTGCACATGAAATTTGGGCAATATTGGAAGCACTGTATGAAGGAGATAAGTTTACAAAATAGGAGAAGTTATAGAATTAGAAGGCAAAGATGGAAACATTGAAAATGAGAGATGATGATAACATTAGAGCATATTCATAGAGAATTACTAAAGTTTTTATTGGCATCACAAACTCTTAAGGTACATACAGTGAGGAAGAAGTGATTGCGAAGATTCTAGATCCCTAACACCTGTATACAGAACTAAAGTACAATTCATAGAAGAGATTATACTGTTGATAGTCAAATTCAATAGAGAGATTTTGATTGGAAAGCTAACTACCTTTTAGGTTGTAGAACTGGGATATTCTCTACCTAAATTTGAGATAGCATTCAAGGCAATAGTGAATATAAAAAATATACCTTATCTGGAATTGTGAGCACCAACAATAGTGACTTAAGAGAAGAACTTGGAGAATATGCTGATGAATGGGAACATATATAGGAAGAAGAAAGGAAGCTAGATGTAGTTGTGGCATTGATTTCTAGAAGAGAAAAGAGAGGTAAGGATAAATTTGAAGGCAAGTTACCTTTGAAATGTTTTTCTTGCAAAAAGATAGGTCATTTTGCATCTCGATGTCCTACAAGGGTTCCAAAGCATAAACCTAAGTTTTATAAATCCAAGTATCCAAAATAAAAGGAATGTTATTATTCTAGTGAAGGTGTTTTTGATGATGAAGCTATTGACTATGATGAGATTTGATTTATTTCTATTAAGGATGATGAGCCTATACATGAAGAAAAATCCTTAATATCTCATGTGGAAAATAAATCTGAATGGGTTATAGATAGTGTTCATTCACATCACATGACTGGAGATAAAAATAAGTTTGTTAATTTGAAAAAGTATGATGGTGGTGTTGTAAGATTTGGTGATCACAATCCTAAGCTTATCATTAGAGGTTGGATCTATTTCTCTGGATGGAAAACAAATACTGACACTGTGTTGCGTGTTGATGGACTTAAGCATAACTTGTTGAATGTTAGACAGCTAGTAGACAAGGGTTATCAATTGAAATTCATTGATGGGAAATGTTCTATTAGAATTAATTAAGGTGACTTGATCGCATCTGGTACTAAATCCAGAGGTAATGTATTTAAATTGAATATATCTGAGGTTTCTTTCTTTTTTGTGAAGGTTGATGACAGTTGGTTATGAAATAGAAGATTTTGTCATGTTAAATTTGATAAAAGTATGAATAATGCAGTTAGAGATCTACCTAAGATTGTAAAACCATCTAACACTATGTGTAGAGAGTGTGTAATGGGGAAGTAGACTAGAATTTATTTTAAAAGAAAATCTTATTTAGTGAAAGGGAAGTTTGATCTGGTACATATAGATCTGTGTGGCCACTCCCACAAGAACAAGATATTATTATGGTGAAAGGTATTTTATACTTTTTTTTTATTAATTTTGTAGAATGATGTGGGTTACATATTTAAGAGATAAGTTTGATGCATTTGATAAATTCAAGATATTCAAAGAAAAATTTGAGAATGAATCAGGCTTGAAGATAAAATGTTTGAGATCAGATAGAGGTGGTGAGTTTACTTCAGATTTGTTTAATACCTACTAAAAAGAGCATGGATAGACATGTGCTCCTAAGACACCACACCAAAATGGGATATCAGAGAAAAGAAATAGAACAATATTAGATGTTTCTAGAACTATGTTGTTGGAAGGAAATGTATCACATTTACATTGGAAAGAAGTTGTTGGTACTGTTGTGTACACCTTGAATAGAATTTAGATCAGAGAAGATACAAGCAATGCCCCTTATGAATTATGGTTTAATCATACTCCCACTGTAAAATATTTCAGAATATTGGGAAGTAAATGCTATATCAAAAGAGATGATGAAATAGGAAAGTTTGATGCTAGAAGTGATGAAGTTATCTTCCTTGGTTATTCTACTAACAGAAAATCTTTAAAATGTTTCAATTCGAGATTGCAGAAGATGATTTAAAGTGCTAATGTAAGGATAGATGAAAGATTTCAGATTCAGGAGAGAATGTATGACTATAATTAGACTGTTGAGAGCAAGGAGGTCACTGTTGATCCTGAAGAACCTTTTGATATTGATAATGAGATCAAATATGAATCAATTGAGATTACTGGAACTCCTAAGACTCTGAGGTATGTTAACAAGAACCATCCTGGAGATCAAATCATTGGTGAGGCAAATAGAGGAATGATGACAAGATCAAAAGTAAGAGATGAAATTTTTTTGATTTCTCAAGTTGAACCCAAATCTACTGATGAAGCATGTAGAGACGAATCTTGGACTAAAGCTATACAGGAAGAATTAGAATAGATAAAGAAAAAAAACATCTGGGAATTGGTTCGAAGACCTAAAATCAAGAATGTTATAGGAACAAATGGATTTTCAGAAAAAAAATAGATGAAGAAGGAACAGTGGTAAGAAATAAGGAAAGACTGGTTTGTGAAGGATACTCACAACAAGAAGGCGTAGAATTTTAAGCAACATTTTCTCTTGTTGCTAGGTTGGTAGCTGTGAGATTATTTCTTGCTTATGTTGCACATAAAGACTTTAAAGTATATCAGATGGATGTGAAATCTATATTTTTGAATGGAGATCTGGAGGAAGAGGTATACATAGAGCAACCTGATGGATTTCCTTTGACAGAAGATGAAGACATGCTATGCAAGTTGAAGAAATCATTGTATGGACTTAAACAAGCACCGAGAGCATGGTATGCAAGACCAGACATGTATCTACTTCATCTTTATTTTAGAAAAGGTAATGCAGACAATAATTTTTACTTAAGAACTGGAGAAGATAGAATTCTAATCATAGATTTTTTTGTTCATGATATCATTTTTGGAGGTAATGATGAAATGAGTGAAAATTTATCTAAAGAGATGGAGAATGAATTTGAAATGTCAATGATTGGTGAGATGAAAATTTTTCTTGGTTTGCAAATTAATCAGAACAAGAATGGTATTTTATATCTCAAACCAAGTATCTTAAGGAGATGTTGAAGAAATTTGGAATGGAAGACTATGAACATGTTGGGACACCTATAGTGACTAGTTATAAACTTACTCATAATAATGAAACTCAGAGTGTTTTTCAAACAAAGTACAAATCAATGATTGGAGGTCTACAATATCTAACTCACACCAGACCAGATATTTGCAATGCAGTTGGAATTGTAGCAAGATATTAAGCAAATCCTAAAGAGACACACCTTGCTATAGTAAAAAGAATTTTTAGATACTTAAAAGGAACAATAGAATATGGATTATGGTATGAAAATTCTATTGAATTTGTGATGCAGGAGCATCTTGGGTCCTTGGAAATCCTTCTCAACCAAAAATATGTTTGTTTTTGTTCTTTAGTTTGATTGGAGGCTGCTCGGTAACCCTATTGCTTGGTTACTTGTTATGTCTTACTTTACCAATGGGTCTTGATGTATGTTGGCTACTCGATGGTTCTTTCACCCAGTTGTTGTATGTTGCTCGATTATCTTCTTATCGAGTTGTTCCTGTTGCTTGGTTATCTTCTTACTGAGTTGTTTATCTTGATCTAGCCAACTTTTGCATTTAATTTGTGTGGTGTAATTAATGTGGGGTCTCTCATTGGGATCTGTCTAGACCCAAACTTGGGTCTCACTTTGGGATTTGAGTGCTGACCTCTTTGGGTGAACTCTTGTATATATTTAGTTTATGTTATTAGTGTTAGAGTTCTGAGCTAGTTCTAGAAGAGTTAGTAGAAATTTGGCATCAAATTGTAATAAGAGACTTAGTGTTAAGACATTTGGATGGTAGGTTTGTGACCTCACATATATGAAGATCATTTTGTAGTTCATTTGAATGTATATTGCCAAAACTAGGAAAGCCTAATAGCCCCACATGTAATGATTTTGATGAATTAATAAAGTATTTTTTGTTTCTTCTCTCCCTTCTTGTGTTGTTTCTTATGTGGTGTGGATCTGCAAGGTGGTTGAGTATTTGGGAGTGCGTTTGGCCCTGAGTACTAACCATCCTTGCATCAGGTGGTAGTAGAGTGAAGATTAGATCTAAGCTCCTTCTTGTAAGCCCTAACCCTAGTTGGTTGATATTGTTGTGGGGTGGAAGAATTCGATATGACCTACAATTGCTAAGGGTTTCAAGATGGTTCGTGGGAGAGGAAATGCAGATCTAGGTCTAGCTCATATGCTAAGATAGATGGCTGCAAGATTGAAAGTTGTTGAGACAACCTAGTGCAGAGGAAGACATCTTGAAGATGTTAGTGATGATGAATTAGAGGAAGTGCAAGGGGAAGCTGCACCTTCACCTGTTATGGATCAGGAAGAAGAGAGATTCCTGCGAGCTTTGATAGGTTTGAAATCCACACCTCAGTTTAATCCTCCTGAGTATAGTGGAAAATTGGATTCTAATGAATTGATAGATTGGATAACTTAAATGGAAAAGTACTTTGAGTATGAAAATGTATCAGAGGAGAAGAAAGTGAAGATTGTGAGCACAAAGTTGAAAGGTCATGTGTCCTTATGGTTGGATCATCTGCAATTAGATCGAAAGAAGAAAGGAAAAGATAAGATCAAGGTATGGAATAAGATGATAAACAAATTGAAAGGCAAGTTGCTACCTTGTAATTATCAGATTAACCAAATTAGGAGAATGCAAAGTTTGAAGCAGAAAGATATCTCAGTAAAGGATTATACAAAAGAATTATACATATTAGATGTTAGATCCGGACATGTTGAAGATGAAGTGGAAAGAATAGAAAGGAATCTGAATGGATTAAGAAGTTCTATACAAGATGAGATCTGCTTGGTAAAGATGGAAAGCATTGAAGAGGCATATCAGTTTTCCATAAAAGATGAGGAGAAATTAAACAAGAGATATGAACAAAGAAAAAGAGGCAGAGGTGGTAGATTCTCTAGAGGAAGAGGTAGATCTCATGGTGAAAATAGTAGATCTGAACCATACAAGTCAATTTCAAACACATCTCAAGATAAAGGAAAGACCAAATGGAAAGGTGGAAGTTCATACTAAGGAAGAGGAAATTACTCCCGAGGTGTTTATAGTAGAAGAGGGTTCCAAGGAACTTGTTACAATTGTGGTGAAGAAGGACATCAATATTTTGAGTGTACACATGCAAGCAAGAAAGTCAGTAGTAGAAGAAATGATTTGGTGCAAGAGAAGTCATCGAATGAACCTGAGAAAGAAGGAAATCTAATTATCAGAAGGATACTATGGAGTGAGAAAGATAAGAAAGATCATGTTAGGCAAATTTTGTTCAAGACTAGATGTAGAGTTGCAGATAAAGTCTGGAAGGTGATTGTTGATAGTGGAAGCTCGAAAAATCTAGCATCTGAAGAGATGGTCACAAAGTTGCAGTTGGAAACAATGAAGCATCTGAAACCCTATTAGATTTCATGGATCAAGGATGAGCATATATTAATAGTGAGTGAACAATGTTTTGTGAATCTGAAAAATTGGAAAGTATTATGATAAGGTGTTGTGTGATATTATGCCAATGGATTGTTGTCATATTTTGTTGGGCAGACCTTGGGAGTATGATAGACATGCTATACATGATGGAAGATTGAAAAGATATACTATTTGGATTGATGGTAAGAAAAAAATATTGTTACCTTTGTTTGAAGAATCTGTTGGTGATATATGTACATCTGTGAAAGTTTGTTTGATGGAAGGTAGAAATTTTGTTAAGGATTTGAAAAGAAATGATATTTTTTATACTTTGATTCCTAATAAACCAAGTAAGAATATGGAAGATGAAATTCCTGCAGAAGTTGAGAAGTTACTTACTGAGTATAAGGAGATCATTTCAAATAATGTACCTGATGGTTTTCCACCAATGAGAGATATCATTAATTGTATGGATCTAATTCCTAGAGCTAGTTTACCGAACAAGGAACCACATCGGTTAACACCGACTGAGAATGAAGAGCTTAACTAACAAATTCATGAATTGTTGAAAACGGGTTTGATCCTAGAAAGTTTGAGTCCATGTATAGTACTAGATGTATTGGCACCTAATAAGAATGGAGAATGATGAATAAGCACTGATCCGAGAGAAATTAATAAGATCATAGTGAACTATAAGTTTCCTATACCGAGGATGGATGATATAATGGATTGTTTGAGTGGAGAAAGATATTTTACCAAAATTAATTTGAACAGTGGGTATCATCATATCAGAATTAGATAAGGTGATCAGTGGAAGACTACTTTCAAGACAAAATAATGTTTGTATGAGTGGTTAGTTATGCCTTTTGATTTAACTAATGCACCGAGTACATTTATGAGATTAATGAATGAAGTTTCGAAGAAATTATTGAATAAATGTGTGATTGTATACTTAGATGATACTATGATATTTAGTAAGACTAGAGAAGAGAATTTGATGCATATAAGACAAGTATTGCAGAGATTGAAAGAGGAAAAGTTACTAATAAATCTGAAAAAGTGTTCCTTCATGAAAGAACTTGTGTATTTAGGTTTTGTGATTTCTTCTAATGGTTTTAAGATGGGTCATGAGAAGGTTGAAGCTATACTTAGTTGGACTACACCTGAGAATGTTAGTGAGGTAAGATCATTTCATGGATTGGCAAGTTTTTACAGGAAATTTATTACAAATTTCAGTTCTATTTGTAATGCTATGATTGAGACAATGAGAGGAGATAAAAGAGAATTCAAATGGATGCATGGAGCTGATAAAATTTTTCATACTTTGAAGCTAAAGGTTGTTGAAGTACCTATGTTAGCCTTACCTAATTTCAATAAGGTATTTGAAGTTGAATGTGATGCAAGTGGAAGTGCAATTGGAGCTGTGTTGATTCAAGAAGGTAAACCTATTGCTTTCTTTAGTGAAAATTTGAATGATGCTAGAAGGAAATATTCTGTCTATGATAAATAATTCTATGCTATTCTTCAAGCTATGAAGAAATGGAGTCATTACTTGATGTCGAGTGAATTTGTGTTGTATACTGATCATAAGGATTTACAATATTTGGGTAGTCAGAATAAGTTGAATCAGAGACATATGAAATGGGTAGGGTATTTGCAGAGTTTCACATTTGTGATAAAGAATAAGAGTGGAATTTATAACTGATTTGTTGATGCATTGAATAGAAGAAGATCTTTATTGACTGAAATGAGAGTTGAAGTTCTTGGTGTTGATGATATGAAGCATTTGTATGAAAATGATCCTGATTTTTCTGAGTAGTGGAGAGTGTACAGAGCGCCTGTTCTTAATCAATCAAGTAAGTATGAATAATATTTAAATCAAGAATATATGTTGTTCAAAGGTATTCAGTTGTGGATAATGAGAGGATCAATGAGAACTAATTTGATAAAGGAGAAACATAGTAGTGGTTTGGATGGATATTTTGGTATTGATAAAACATTGAGTTTTCTTAAAGAAAGGTACTTTTGGCCTCAGTTGTATAAGGATGTTCATAAATTTGTGAGAAGCTACAGAGTTTTTCGAGTTGCAAAAGGAGTGAGTCAGAATACTAATTTGTATACACCAATTACTATTCCTAAGAAACCTTGGAGTGATATCAGCATGGATTTTGTTCTTGGCTTACCGAGGAAAGAAAGAGGTAATGATTCCATATTTGTGGTTGTGGATAGATTTTATAAGATGACACATTTCATACCATGTAAGAAAACATTATATGCAGTACATATAGAAGATTTATTATTTAAGGAGATTGTCAAATTGCATGGATTACCGAGGAGTATTATCTCTAACCGAGATAATAAATTTGTTAGCTACTTTTGGAAAACACTTTGGAAGAATTTGGACACTGAGTTGAGGTATAGCTCTACATTTCATCCATAGAGTGATGGGAAAATAGAGGTTGTAAACTAAAGTTTGGGTAATTTGTTGAGATTTTTAGTTGGAGTTACACCGAGTAATTGGGATTTGATGTTGGCACAAGTAGAGTTTGCATACAACAATTCAGTAAATAGAAGTACTAGAAAGACACCTTTTGATATTGTTCATGGCACACAAATGAGAGTTATATCAGACTTAAGAGATATTGTTGGAGAAGAGAAAAGGAGTGATGAAGCATAAAATTTTGCTAAGTTTATGAAGACATTGCATGAGGATGTAAAACAGAAGTTGGAGAAAAGTAATAAAAAATAAAAGGATAGTGAAGATAGATCAAGAAAACATAAAATTTTTGAAGTTGATGATGCTATAATGGCTCATTTGAAGAAAGGTAGATTTCCTATTGGAACATATGGTAAATTAAAGATCAAGAAATTTGGTCCTTGTAAAATACTGAGAATATTTAACAGTGGAAATGCTTATGAAGTGGAATTACCTAATGACACAGATATATCACCTATATTCAATATTTCAGACTTGTATGAATATCATGAACCTAATGAAGAAGTGACAGTACTAAGTGATTATCCCAAGAAATAGATAGAGGAAGTTGAACAAATTTTGAAACAGAGAGTTGGCAGAAGTACAAGAGGAAAGGAATACATATAGTATCTGATAAAATGGAAAAACAGACCGATTGAGGACTCATCTTGGATTTCTCAATCCAAGTTGGATTCATTTGAGGTTGGACCTGATACATGACTTAGGGAATCATTTATTTTAACTCTAGGTGTCTGATGTAGGAGCATCTTGGGTCCTTGGCAATCTTTCTCAACCAAAAAGATATTTTCTTTTGTTCTTTAGTTTGATTGGAGGCTTCTCGGTGAAGTGCTTGGTAACCATGTTGCTCGGTTACTTGTTTTGTCTTGCTTTACCAATGGGTATTGGTGTATGTTGGCTTCCTCATGGTTCTTTTACTTATTTGTTGTCTGTTGCTTAGTTATCTTCTTACTGAGTTGTTCCTGTTGCTTGGTTATCTTCTTACTGAGTTGTTTATCTTGATCTGGCCGACTTCCACATTTATTTTTCATGGCGTAATTAATGTGGGGTCTCTCATTGGGATATGTGTGGACCTAAAGATGGGTCTTACTATGGGATTTTAGTGTCGACCTCTTTGGGTGGACTCTTGTATATGTTTGCTTTATGTTCTTAGTATTAGAGTTCTGAGGCAGTTCCAGAGGAGTTAGTAGAAATTTGGTATCAAATTGTAATAAAAGACTTAGTTTTAAGAGATTTGGATGGAAGGTCTATGAGCTCTCATATATGAAGATCATTTTGTAGCTAATTTCAATGTATATGGCTGAAACCGGGAAGACCTTACTGCCCAACATGTAATGAGTTTGATGAATTAATAAAGTATCTATTGTTTCTTCTCTCCCTTCTTGTGTTGTTTCTTTCGTGTTGTGTATCTACAAGCTGGTTGAGTATTTGGGAGTGCCTTTGGCCCTGAGTACTGACCATCCTTGCATCACTTTGTTTTACATGCCTATACTGATGCTTATTGGGAAGGTAATGTGGATGATAGAAAGAGTACAAGTGGAGGAGCATTTTTCCTTGGAAAAAGGTTGGTTTCATGGTTAAGCAAGAAGTAGGATTGTATAGCTCAGTCTACTATTGAATCTAAGTATGTTGTTTCTGCTATAAATTACACACAAGTTGTTTGGATGAAACAAATGCTGGACATTGGAATAATTTTTGAAGAGATAGTAGTTATCCATTTTGATAAGACTAGCACAGTGAATATGTTGAAGAATCATGTAATGCATTCAAAGACTAAACATATTTCTATTAAGTATCATTTCTTGAGAGACAAGGTAGAAAATAAGGAGATCATATTGGAGTATGTTAGCACAAAGGAACAAATAGAAGATATATTTAAAAAAACTTTTCCAAAATATTCTTTTGAGTATCTTTGAAGCATGCTTGGCATGAGAGCCCCCTCCTTGTGGTAATTAATTGATGCAGGAATGCATCATTCTAGTGGCTTTCAAAGCTATATCATTTTATGGACTTGATGTATGGATCTAATCCTTAGGGGGAGTGATCACAGGAATACTAGAACATATTTGGGTGATTTTGTACCTGGTTGTTAGACATGAAGATTTTAAAAAGCTACATCTTATAAAAGAATGAGGAAGAGTTATGGCACCCTTTTCCATTGTTGTCAAATGGGAGAGATTCTATGTGAAAATCCCTACTATTTTAGGGATAATTGTGTTGAGGATATTGAGAATATTGTATTGAGAGAGAGTACTTTTGGGTTGATGGATTTTCCCATATGTTTCCATCAATGCCACAGGGGGATATTGTTGGATTTTTTTGGAATTGGGTACTACTGATGTTGTTGGCATTCATGTTTTGTCACTGATGTCAACATAAATTTCTTTGGAGGTTGAACAGACTCATTTTTACTATTGTATGGTGACTGACAGAAGTATACGGATACAATATGGCTGAATCAGAATGAGCAAAGATGATGATATGTAGAAGGATGTATGATGATCTTATTTCTAAGGTCGCTTGGCTTAATATTACATATTGGATGATTTACAGATGTTTTACTGAAGACTAGTTTCTGGACCGTGACAGTGATGTTTAACAGAGTGAGTCTCTATGTTTTGGGGATATCTTATAGGTGATGATGATTCAAGTTATGCGATCTTAAGTGATGACATAAGATATGTTGAGGAATTTTCAGTATGGGTCACAAGTTGTATCATTTTTGGTGGTGTCAGCTGTGGAGGGTATTCTAGTGAAGACCTATTTGGGGCTGACTTTAGAGCTATAGTGTGTATTATGGATTATGAGCATAGATTATGGCTCTTGTATTATATTTTATGAATTGTAAGTGATGTTTACTTGTTATAGGTATCATTTTTATCTTAGCAAGGGGTTAAATAATTATTTGTATATTGGGAAAGCTTAATTGGCCAACCTAATCAATTATTGTAATAGGGTATATATGAGAAAAAAATTCTTTTGAAAAGGTGTGTGTATGAAGAGAAGGTGATTTTTAGAGATAGGAAAGTGTGGAAGCTACGAAGCTTGATTGACTGTTGGA
This sequence comes from Thuja plicata, assembly GCA_018584345.1. Classification (NCBI taxonomy): domain Eukaryota; kingdom Viridiplantae; phylum Streptophyta; class Pinopsida; order Cupressales; family Cupressaceae; genus Thuja; species Thuja plicata. The sequence goes on from MU227363.1 coordinate 644,608, forward strand.
TGTAGAGCAAAGCTATGAATATAATACTTCATTGGAACTGACCAAGAAAAGATAGTTGCTATTAGACAATTCATTGGATTGTATATTTCCTATTTACACTTGTTTGGATTATAAATCCTTGAGGGTGTCTTTAACCTTCTTTGGATTGTGTTCCTCGGCAGTGAGCCCACTATTACTCTTGACTCCTAATAGGGTTTTTTCTTTAACAGGGACTGTACTATAATGTTGTAATGGTGCAGGAACACCTAGACTAACCTCCATGTTTGTTCATTTTGGCTTGTACTTGACATTAGCCAAGTCAAGATAGGTTAGTTGTTTTTGGACCTTAGTAGGTCTTTGAAATGTAGGCTAAGTGACTTAGTCATTAGGACTAAGGTCACATAAATAGCCATTGTTAGTAGTATTTTCAAATTCTTAGGCTTAGTTGTTAAGAGTGAGGTTGGAGTCATGAATGTGTCCAAATCACTTAAATGTGGAAATAGAGATGCCATAGGGTCTTAAATGATCTTGGATCCTTGAATTGAAGAGGTTAGAGGTCCTAAAATGTAGGGAGAAGGCATGAATGAAATGATGCCAAAAGTTGCTAAATTGTTGTCATGACAACATTTGCAATAATTGCAAATGTTTCATGCAACATGGTTACATCAGATTCTCCTTGAAACGGGGAGTGGGGAATCAACCAAAAAGGCCCTAGAATGGTGGAAGAAGGCATCTAGTGTATGGAGAGACTTGAACTAAGGAGTTAGTTTTTCTTATTGTAACAAGTGTGAAGTGAATAGAGACTGCAATTCTGAGTTTTCAGTAATCCCAAGCATTTTGTGCTGACAGTCATATGTAATAGATTGAAAGACTGAGACTAGTGATTTTTTTTGTGTTCTTAAAATATTTTGGAGTGTTTTTCATTTAGTATTCAAGTTTCTTTGTGGTTGTTTAAAGTTTTGTTTAAATTGTTTTCAGTTTAGGAGACTCACTGGTCTTATCCAGACCAGTCAGTCTAATCATGGCTCCCCCATGAAATCTAACCATGGGAAACATCTAATGGTAGATGGAAATTCTAGGGAAGTTAGTAGTGTACATAGTTGTAGAGGTAGGAGTCCTAGAAAGGCAAGTTACTATTTTTAGATCCAAGCCCTAGGCAAGTATGCACTGTCCGGTTAGAGGTTTGGAGGAGAAACAGTGAGCTTTCATGTGCAGGGGAAGAAGGTATTGTACTGTCCAAGTACATGTATAGTTAGGGTTTAGTGTTACCTTGTAATGCTAGGTTTGTCGAGTTCATTCCAATCAGTGAAGACAAGTTTTGAGTGAGTTTTGGATAGTGTTGCAGACTGTCCTAGTTTTTAGGCCTATTAGCCCTATAAGACCTAGTTTATAGCAACCCCATGTATGGATAACTTAGGGGTCTGAGACTTAAAAAATCCTTTGTAAAATGGAAAAGGGTATCTAGATATGGTCTTAGATTTTTGAGGTCATTGGAAAATTTTTGCAAGAAGTGAGAAAAACACACTGTTTAGGGCTACAAGGAAGTGAGCTCAATTAGGCCTCTTGAAAACACAAACTTGGACTTGACTGAAAATTGAAAGGAGATTCCTCAAGATGGATTCCAAATTGATCAAATGCAATGTCTACATGGTGTTGGACACCCATACAAGTGATTCATGAAGATTAGTGTGGGAATTGACACTTAGACTCTTCTAAGTGTAAGTTGGAAAAGTGGAGATTTGAATTAACTATAGGGTGTTAGTCTCTCAAAAGGGTGAAGAACAAGTGGAGACACTTAGAGAAGAGTAGGATTAGGAATTAGTTAATGATCTAATCCTAATAAGGACCTAGAGGAGATTAGGATCCTTGAAGAAGACAAAGAAGATATTCTTAGTAGATTGTGCAAGCAAGCCCAGTGGAACACTCACATCATATTGGTATCAGAGCTTGATTAGAGATCAGGCTTGTGGTGGATGTTTCAGCCTACTGAATCAGTGGGAGAGAATACACCTAGATGATTAGAAAAAGAAAAATTCATGGTGACTAATGCTCAGTTATCCATAAAGGTGGAAGAACAAGAAGAAGACAACAAGTTGTTAAGAGAAAGGTTGTCTCAAATGGAGAAACTCTTGGGAGAAGTCCAAGACAAACATGAAAAGATGAAAGATAATATAGATCAGAAAGAAGAAAAAGAAGCAATGGAAAAAGGAGTGGAACAAGAAGAAGAAGACCGAACCCCTGACCCTGTCAGTGACCAAGAACCCTTCTTAAAGGCATTGAAGGCTTTAAGTGGTAAAGATTTGGAGGGTGTGCCACCATTTAGTGGACAAATGGATCCACATTCAGTAGTGGATTAGATAGACAACATAGAGAACCATTTTGAATGTGATGGTATCATAGAGGCCCAAAAGGTAAATGTGGCCAAGACAAGATTGAGAGGTTTATCTCTCACATGGTGGAAGTTTGTTCAAACTGAAAGAGAGAAGGAAGGAAAGAGTCCTATAGCCACATGGAAGGGCACAGTGACTAAGATGAAGCAGACCTATTTTCCTGATGATTATGAAGTGCAGCTACATAGGAGGAGACATAATCTAAGACAAAAAGATCCAGATGTCCAAGACTACACTGAAGAGTTCCAAAAGNGTTTGTTCAAACTGAAAGAGAGAAGGAAGGAAAGAGTCCTATAGCCACATGGAAGGGCACAGTGACTAAGATGAAGCAGACCTATTTTCTTGATGATTATGAAGTGCAGCTACATAGGAGGAGACATAATCTAAGACAAAAAGATCCAGATGTCCAAGACTACACTGAAGAGTTCCAAAAGTTGTGCCTACGGTCACAAGTGGTTGAAGATGAAAGCATCAAGCTAGCTAGGTATTTGAATGGACTTAAATGGTTTATTCAAGAAGAAACTATTCTAGTGAACTTCAAAAACATCCACCAATTCTATCAAATGGACTTGAAGATAGAGGAGAAAGGCAAAAGGAAACAATAATAAAGTTTTAAAGGAAGAGGTAGATGAAGAGATAGTAGAGGACAAAGAGGTGGTTATGGTGGAAGGAGTTTAGAATCAAGCATACAAGGAGAAGTCAAATACAATGAGCAGAAAGAAGCAAGTTCTAGTAGAGGTGGTAGAGGAAGGAACTCCAATTTCAGAGGTAGAAGTGGTAGACAAAGAAGAGGCAACTATCTTGCCAATATGAAATGTTACCATTGTAATAAAATGGGACACCCTACCTATAGGTGTCCAGGGAAGGGTAGTACTTATCAAGGAGGTAAAAAGAGGACTAATTTGGTCCAAGAAGACACAAATGTAGCTAATAAACCCCTTGAGGTGCCATTGAATTTAGAGGAAGGTGAGAACCTCATGATGAGGAGAACATTGATCAAGGAGCCAATCAAGGAGGAGCCAAGCCAAAGGAGGTCTTTGTTTAGAATTAAATGTAAGGTGATGGGTAAAGTATGAAGGGTTATCACAGACTTAGGGTCTACTAATAATATTTTATTAGAGGAGGCAGTTAGCAAGTTGGGCATGACAAGGATACATCATACCCATCCTTTCAAGGTAACATGGCTCAATAAGGGATAGCATGTCTTAGTGAATGAGAAAGCACGGGTGGAGTTCTCTATAGGGAGATATAAGGACAAGGTACTATGTGATGTACTTCCCATGGATGCATTTCACTTTCTCCTAGGCAGGCCATGACAATTTGACCGCCAAGATATCCATGATGGAGTGAAGAACTCCTATACATTCAAGAAGGATAACATGACTTTCAAAATTCAGTCATTATTAGAAGATGTAGAGATGAAGATAGCTGGTCCCAATGTGCTAATGGTGAGTGAGAAAGTGTTCTTGGAGGCCATTGAAGAAGGAGAAGGAGTTGGATTTGCACTAATGTTGAAGCCCAAGGAAGAGGAAGACAAAACAGTGAAGAGGACTGAGCTGCCACAAGAGATACAAGAAATGTTGCATAAGTATGAAAACATTGTAAGTGATGGATAGCCATCAACCTTACCCCCTATAAGACCCATAAGTGATAAGATTGACCTTATTCTTGGAGCTACCCTACCCAATAAGGAAGCTTACAAGAGGACCCCTCAACAAAATGAGGAAATAGATAGGCAAATTCAAGAGTTGTTAGAACAAGGTCTTATAAGGAAGAGTATTAGTCCTTGTGTTGTACCCACAATCCTATCTCCTCAGAAAGGAGGTACTTGGAGATTATGTACTAACTCCAGAGCCATTAATAGGATCACTATCATATATAGGTTCCCTATCCCTAGGATTGAAGACTTGATGGATTGTCTAGGAGGTGCAAGGTACTTCACCAAGATAGATTTAAAAAGTGGATATCACTAGATAAGGGTGAATGAAGGAGATGAGTGGAAGATAGCCTTCAAGATCATTGAAGAGATGTATGAATGGCTAGTCATGTCATTTGGCCTATCAAATGCTCCATCAACTTTTATGAGGTTGATGAATGAAGTACTTAAAGACCACATTGGCAAGTTTGTAGTGGTATACTTGGATGATATACTCATCTTTAGTAAGACAAGAGAGGAACACCTCAAGAATGTGGAATTAGTACTCAAGAAACTACATGAATAGAAGCTCATGATTAACTTAGAGAAGTGTGAGTTCATCAAAAGAGAGCTAGTGTACCTAGGATTTGTTCTATCTCATGGTAATCTGAAAATGGATAAAAGTTAAGTGAAAGCCATCATGAATTGGCCTACTCCAAGGAAAGAAACAGAGGTAAGAAGTTTCCATGGCCTTGCTCAGTATTATAGAAAGTTCATAAGGAAATTTAGAGCTATTTGTGCTCCAATGTTGGATACAATCAAAGGAGGAATGAAGACCAAGTTCATGTGGAATGAACAAGCCAACAAGAGTTTTGAGTTGCTAAAGGAAAAGATTGCTACCCAACCAGTGTTAGTCTTTCCAAGCTTTGAGAAGCTTTTCACAATTGAATGTGATGCAAGAAACATATCCATTGGGGTTGTCCTAAGCCAAGAGGGTAGACCATTAGAATTTCATTATGAGAAGTTGAGTGAAGAAAAGAAGAATTATTCTTCTTATGACCTTGAGTTGTATGCATTGGTTCAAGCCTTGAGAAAGTGGAGGCACTACTTGCTGCCCAAGGAGTTCATTGTTTACTCAGATAATCAGGCCTTAAGCTTTCTGAATTCTCAAGAGAAGTTGAGCCACAAGCAGATGAAGTGGGTTGAGTACCTACAAGCTTACACCTTTAACATCAAACATAAGAAAGGTGTCCTCAATAAATTTGTTGATGCATTGTAAAGAAGAGCTCTTACCATCCAAGAGATTTAGTTGAAGAGAATGGGAATAAATCACTTCAAGGATCTATATGCTGAAGATGAGGACTTTGGATATATTTACAAGGTATGTGCTGAATAAAAGAACCATTTCCATAGTGAGTATGTTGAATACACTTTGCAAAGTAACCTTTTGTTTAAAGGAAATCAGTTATGTGTTGCTAGAGGTTCTATTAGAGAGAATATGATTCAAGAGAAGCACAATGGTTCCTTGAGTGGTCACTTTGGGATCACAAAGACACAAGAACTAGTTCAAAGGTTCTACTATTGGCTGAGGATGAATTTTGGTGTCAAAAGGTATGTGGAGAGTTGTATAGTGTGTCAAAGAGAAAAGGGTACTTCATAAAATGCTGGCCTTTATTAGCCCCTACCTATTCCTACTAGACCATGGGATTGTTTGAGCATGTATTTTGTAGTTGGGTTACCCAAGACAAGACAAGGAATGGATAGTGTTTATGTAGTTGTGGATAGGTTTAGTAAAATGGCTCACTTTGTACCATGCAAGACCACTAATGATGCTAGCCAAATAGCATCTCTATTCTTCAAAGAGATAGTAAGAATCCATGGGTTACCTCATAGCATTGTGTCTAATAGAGACACCAAATTTATGAGTCATTTTTGGAAGACTCTTTGGGTAAAACTAAGCACCAATTTATCCTTTGGATCTTCCTACCATCCCCAAACTGATGGTCAGACCGAAGTGGTGAATAGAAGCCTTGGAAATCGACTACGGTGCTTGACAAAGGAGTATGGACAGCAATGGGATCAATTGATTGGACAGGCCCAGTATGCCTACAATGACACCATAAGTAGATCAACAGGGAAGAGCCCCTTTGAAATAGTGTATGGGTCACATCCCAGAGGAGTCTATGAGCTAAGAGACTTGAAGGATGTAGTGAAAGAAATTGGATATGCAAATGATTTTGCTTATGCCATGCAAGAAATACATGATATAGTCCAGAAAACCTTGACAGAGAACACCTTGAAACATAAGGCAAAGGTTGATGAAAGTAGGAGGACAGTTGAGTTTAATGTGGGTGAAATGGTGATGATACATCTCAATAAATCAAGATTGCAAAATAAATTCCCTCACAAGTTGCAGATGAGAAGGATAGGTCCTTGTCATATCTTGGCTAAGTATGGGGAAAATGCATTCAAAGTTGAACTCCCGGAAGATAGTGGACTATCACCTATCTTCAATATTGTAGATCTAGTCCATTAAAAAGGACTAGAGAAAGAATTGGATTAGAGTCTTCAAGAAGTAATCAGAGATGTGGAGGAGCTACAATTACCCTCTGCTACAGTCACAGTAGCTGACAGCATACTGGATACAAGAGTATACAAGAAGACAAGAACCAAAGAGTATAAGGAGCACTTGATCAAAAGACATGATCAAAAAAATGTAGATGCAATATGGGTCAAAGAATTAGAGTTCAAGAAGATGCGGATTGATCCAGGCACCCTCAATCCAAGGGTGGATTGATCTTTTTGTTTTGGGGAGGATGGTGCAGGAACACCTAGGCTAACCTCTATGTTTGTTCATTTTGGCTTGTACTTAACATTAGCCAAGTCAAGATAGGTTAGTTTTTTTTGGACCTTATTAGGTCTTTTCAATTTAGTCTAAGTGACTTAGTCATTAGGACTAAGGTCACATAAATAGCCATTGTTAGTAGTATTTTCAAATTCTTAGGCTTAGTTGTTAAGTGTGAGGTTGGAGTCACGAATGTGTCCAAATCACTTAAATGTGGACATAGAGATGCCATAGGGTCATAAATGATCTTGGATCCTTGAATTGAAGAGGTTAGAGGTCCTAAAATCTAGGGAGAAGGCATGAATGAAAAGATGCCAAAAGTTGCTAAATTGTTGTCATGACAACATTTGCAATAATTGCAAATGTTGCATGCAACATGGTTACATCGGATTATCCTTGAAAATAGGAGTGGGGAATTGACCAACAAGGCCCTATAATGGTGGAAGAAGGCATCTAGTGTATGGAGAAACTCAAACTAAGGAGTTAGTTTTTCTTATTGTAACAAGTGTGAAGTGAATAGAGACTGTAATTCTGTGTTTTCAGTAATCCCGAGCATTTTGTGTTGATAGCCATATGTAATGGATTGAAAGACTAAGACTAGTGATTTTTTTTGTGTTCTTAGAATATTTTGGAGTGTTTTTCATTTAGTATTCAAGTTTCTTTGTGGTCATTTAAGGTGTTGTTTAAATTGTTTTCAGTTTAGGAGACTCACTGGTCCTGTCCATACCAGTCAGTCTAATCATGGATCCCCCATGAAATCTAACCATGGGAAACATCTAATGGTAGATGGAAATGATAGGGGAGTTATTAATGTACATAGTTGTAGAGGTAGGAGTCCTAAAAAGGCAAGTTACTATTTTTAGATCCAATCCCTAGGCGAGCATGCACTGTCCGGTTACAAGTTTGGAGGAGAAACAGTGAGATTTCATGTGCAGGGGAAGAAGGTAATATACAGTCCAAGTACATGTATAGTTAGGTTTTAGTTTTACCTTGACATGCTAGGTTGGTTGAGTTCATGCCAATCAATGAAGACAATTTTTGAGTGATTTTTGGATAGTGTTGCAGACTGTCCTTGTTTTTAGGCCTATTAGCCCTATAAGACCTAGTTTATAGGAACCCCATGTACGGATAACTTACGGGTTTGAGACTTACAAAATACTTTGTAAAATTGAAAATGGTATCTGGATATGGTCTTAGATTTTTGAGGTCTTTGGAAATTTTTTGCAAGAAGTGAGCAAAATACACAATTTAGGGCTACAAGGAATTGAGCTCAATTAGGCCTCTTGAAAACACAAACTTGGGCTCAACTGAAAATTGAAAGGAGATTCCTCAAGATGGATTCCAAATTGATCAAATGAAATGTATACATGGTTTTGGACACCCCTTTAAGTGATTCATGAAGATTAGTGTGGGAATTGACACTTAGACTCTTCTAAGTGTAAGTTGGAAAAGTGGAGATTTGAATTAACTATAGGGTGTTAGTCTTTCAAAAGGGTGAAGAAAAAGTGGAGACTCTTAGAGGAGAGTAGGATTAGGACTTAGTTAATGATATAAGCCTAATAAGGACCTAGAGGAGATTAGGATCCTTGAAGAAGACAAAGAAGATCTTCTTAGTAGATTGTGCAAGCAAGCCCATTGGAACACTCACATCATGTAATAAGCTCCTAACATGGAAAAATCTTATAACAGGGACACTATACTCTCAGTACATCATTTATGCGTGCTAACTCCCACTGGGGTTTTACCTTTAACAAGATTTCCTTAACAATGAAGGATTGTGTTATTTTATTGGAATTTACTGTGTTATCATTTGATTTGAAGTTTTGGTTTATAAAGTTTGATGTTTAATAATCTGTCTCAGAATTGATTCACCCCCCCCGTCTCATTTGTGTTGGTGGATAGTTATTCCTAACACATTAAAATTATTTGATATTTCCATTGTGTGTTTTATCTTAAATGATCAAGACATTCATCTTAAAAATACCTACATTCTATAGTGAAGTTAGAAGTGATTAGATTCAAATGCATTATCGCTAAACATAACTTGTATATGAAATGAAATTTTTTTGTACCTTTGAGTACATGTATTAGGTTTTGGGTTTAGAGAAGCCTTACCATAGGAAACCATAAATCATTTGAAATTTATACAAGAGTAATTAATGATTAGTGCCAAGAAGTTACTTTCATTGAACTTGAATATGGGAGGGGGGTGAATCTGCATCCACTTAAACCATCACAAATCTTGATCAAACATCAACTTGATTTTCTTAACTCATTCACTTTATTATGCTTGAAAGAAAGCAACTGAAACAGTAAAATAATACTCATAAGAACACTAGAATATTTGCATGAAAAACCCAATACGGGAAAAAACAAGGTGAGAGATATCTCACATTATATATATAATTTATCATTACAAAAATTTGGGCTCACTGCTAAAGACGTTGAACTAAGGCCCGCTACCTTTAGAATAAAATATAAAAAATGAATTGCAAACTGAAGTTCACTTCTATAGAGTGAGAAGCACAAATATATAATCTAATTAAAAATTGAAAATGAACTAAACAATTAGCATATGATATGTTGGATTATAGTTCTCTGTGACTACTCATCTAAATCTACCTTCATATCTATCTTGTTTATCATCTAGATCTCAAGTTTACTGCTCAACATATTAACCTTCACATCTTTCTCATACTCAAAATTATCCATAACATAAAATATATCCTCTATCTTAATTTTCATCGAGATTGATCATTTATACCATCCAGATCATACAATAGCTCGACCCAAAGAAGGATATAACATGTAGATATAAAGTCAACCAAAAAAATAACAAAAAATATAGGTGGAACGAAAAGATGTGTAGAGATCCACATTTATTTGACACATCTTCAAAAGGCATTCAAAAAATGTATTCAAATTCTACACGATACTGCATATAGAAACTAGATCCAGATGCAAAAATAATAACCATCAAAGAAACACAAAATCATTAAGAAAAAAATTTAGATCACAAAATTACCTCCAAACCCAAAATAGGAGACCACAAGAATTTTGGGCCAGATATACCACTTCTGATATCATATGATAAAGATTTTGGACCAACATTTGACATCAATGACAACCAAACTATATATTTGCAATAATATTCCCCTTCTTCATTGATGGCAACACCTATGCTGAAAATTGATCTTTCTCAAAAAATTTAGAAATTCTAAAATCTATCCCCCTTTGACATCAAGGACAAAGGACACCAAGTGAATACATATAATATACACAACTCCCCCTTATAGTGATAAATATTTGTCAAAATATATGCATATAAAGGGAAAGAATGAGAAACTTTATTGTGTACTTTACAGATTTGAAGAAATGATATTCTTATATGCCACTTTTATCTCAGCCCAGTTAGATGACTAGTCAATTCCAATACAGACCAAAATCTTTCTCTAAATTTCCAATAGTAATATGGACTCTTTTGTATGCTCACAGACCTCTAGATCAACAAATGATGCACACAACTGGTTTGAATCTTGTAAGACATTCACCATGCTTGTGAGATGCATTTCAATGATATCACTCAGTCTGGAAAACTCCTTCTTCATGTTTTCTCTTTGATTAACCAATTTTTCAAATAAAAAATATAATTGTTTCACTTTAGTAGCAACAAATCTATTTTCATCCATATGCGGGTCTAGCCCATTGGAAATATTCACAACTTCACCTTCAACCTAACTAATCTAAACTTGTATTATTTTGGTAATTTTTAGCCAAGAATAACATAACTTGTACACTTTAGTGGAATTTTTAAAAATTGTCTCAAAAGCATATGTGTCTCCTTTCAACCACACAAGTGACTCTGTACACTTTATTTTCAATCCATTTAATCTTTCATTTAACAATTTCTTCTTATTGTTCTCAACTAATGTGATTCAAGAGTAGATGCCAATTTTTTTCAATTCCTACAGTAGAGTCTTGAGTTTTTCTTGAACACTTAATGTTTGATCAATTTGGAATTCCAAAAATTTCTCATAGAAAAACCTCAAGATATATTTAATCAACTCTTTAGAAACTGGTCATTTCTTCCTCATCTTCTATTGTAGTACTACTCCTAACTCCAACATTTCCAATGGAGACATTTTCTCTAAATCAAGTTTTCCCTTGAATATAGGCACCTGCAGTACTTTAGATTTTTCTTCTGGTATCCAAAAAAATCTACTATAGATTTTTATTTCTCCTTGACTACACAAGGTTGAACCACTTCTTTTGTTTTAGCTTCTTCATCTTTTTCTGCAATTTTCAATTCCTCTACATCCTTTTCTATCATTTCTTCTACCTTTTAATCTTCAAAAACATTCATATCATTTGAATTATTTTCTTCAGTTTGAACTTCATTTTCATTCATGTCTTTTTCATTCTCAGTTTCTATGGCACCTTCATTATCATATTAAAAATCAAGATATTTATCAGACACAAGAGGTTGTTAATTTTTTCATGATATAATCCTCAACTTCTTCTATTATTATATCTTGTTGAACAAGTATAGCTTCTGGATACATTGTTGTTTCCTTTTCCAAGATCTGAACAACTTGTCTAAACTCACCCACATTCATTCCAATGTTTATCATCTCCTGAGGAGAAGACAAGGTCTTAACTACTTCTACAAAAAAAATTTATGCAATGTATTATATTTTCCTAACAATCATTTGATATATTTTGGATCACCACTAAATATCCAATTTATTATAAATCCTTCTTTCTGAATCTTGTTTTCAGTGTTTGTACAATTAGTCTCTAGGCCTCTCAAAATAAACAAGAGAATACTTTTTCCATAGAAGAAATTTTTATATCATTTTTTTTCCACTTAACCTTATCTCTTCCCTCAACTAAGACATCATATAAGATAACAAGCTAATCATCTTTAATTTCATTAAGATTTTTGTTGAAGGTGATCATAAATCTAGTCACAACTCTTTCAATTGTCTTCTTATCAGCTAAAGAAGCTTCATCATATAGTTTCAAGGATTTTTTTGTCCAAATGGCACATACCAAAGCTTCCAGGAATAATGCTTGATAATTAGGATCATATTCTAGTATTTCTTCTTTTTGTTCTTTCTTTTTTTCTAACCTTTTTTGTAAAGGATGGATTCACAAAAGTTTATGTTTCTTCCCCAACATTTTCAACACATGATTTATTTCTCTATAGACTAAGAATATATTTTTGTTTCTCTGCTTCCTCATCTGTGCTTCTATTGTTATTGCTGCAAACAAAATTATGTCTTGGTTTCTACTTTGGTCAGCAACCTTTCCTTCAAATTGTACTATTCCCTTTGGGGTTCCAGATGAACCCATTGCAATAGGTGATTGATAAGATGTATATCTTGTCTTTTTAAGCATCTCTGAAGTTCTCTGTAGACCTAAGTCATTACATAACTTGTCCATACTTTTGTCATGAATCTTATTGAGTTTTTCTTTTCTCATCTTAGCTTCAATTTCCTTTATAGTACCAAAGTGAGGCTCACTAAGATCTATAGGAAGATTAATAATTTATGATATCCTTGATTCCACCAATTCCTTGTATACTTCTTATGATAACTCCAGAATAAATACTATCCTAAGCTCCACTACTTCAATATAACGGTTTTCTCTTCCAATAAGAAAAGTAAATGTATATTTATACTTATCAACTATTTCAGCAGGAAATATTTCTCCCTTGCATGACATTATGAAAATGTTTAAACCATACATGAAACACACTCTCTCTCTCATACTCTACTAAACCAAGACATCAAATATCTTCTCCAATTTGTGTTCTAATAGGTGCTGACCTCATCCAAACAAGATTGTCCCTTCTAAGAAGAGCATTCATGTACATAAAATAAAGATATACTTGTTCCATGCTCCAAACTTAAAAGGGTACTTATTTTTATTTTTTATGCCTAGATTCTCCAATAATTATTGCATCATTAAATCAACAAGATCATAATTTTCACTGTTATTCACCATCTTCTATGTAGTATAAATAATGATAGCAGTTGAATAACCATCATGGTTCTAGAAATAGACTTTATATGTGATTCCCTTTGTAGCATACTTTATACCAGGATCAATTATATCCTCAATAAGAATAACCCTTTTATCTTCCTTTACCCTTATCAAATTAGTGGTTGTGTCATTCTTAACAAACTTCTTGATTGGAATATCTCTATGAGAACATAGACCAGTGAGGGCTTAAATATATTCTTTTATGATCATGTATGGATTATCTAAACACACATTATCTCCATGAATGTGGCTTATAATTACCTTTATCCACTCATCATCATATGAAAAATTAGGAAATACCACCAAATATCTAACCATAGTTTCTGAATATGCATGTATTCTTATTATAGAATAACTAGATCCTCCTGAGTTATTTTTTCCTAGAGATCATTGAATTTACCATGAATCAACTCACCCAACTCAGTATGGATGTAAGCCCTAAAATCTTTGGTGTACACACAGTAAATCATAAATTTTGAAAATTCACCTTCTTTGTCTCTCATGGTTTCCACATATAAACATAGTTTTTATTTGGGTTGTGGCTTAAGTTTGAGATCAACAACAATTGGAATCGAAATTTATTCCTAGCACAAAGTGTACAAGATCAAGGATTTTCTTCCATACTTACTTTGAATTCACAAGGGGATCCTTCTTCATGTAGAGAACACAAGATAATTATTTTTGTGAGTTGCTAAACTCCTTTTTCCTTCAAAACTTATTCCAACATGAGTTTCACAGGTCATTTGATGCACTATCATTTCAAAAAGTTGATGTATTGTTAGAGACCAAAACATCGGAAAACCCTCTTTTACATATGAATTGCCACAAACAATTTCATCACTTGAATTGAACAAGGTTTTCTTAATATTTCCTTTAATTCTCCCCCTTATATATTGTTGTCAAGTTTAATTTCTAGAAGAGAGGTCAGCACCTCGAGAGGTTACAGAACCATCTTCAACATTTCCTTCTATTTTATTTACTCTTTTTTTTCATTTTTTCATTTTCTTTGTTAAGTATGGAATCATTTTAACATTTCCTTCTGCTCATTATTTTATCCAAATCTGCTACTGTACTCCTGTCTCTCCGATTCCCCACAGCTTTCCAAGGGCGAGGGTTAGTAGCAAAGGTTCACAAGTGAATGCAATTCAAGTATACGATGACTACTAAACGAATAAAAAAAACATGACCAATAAAATGTACAAGAAAGAGAAAGGAAGACAAATAAATGCAAACCCCACGATGCTTGAACCTTCTATTGTCTCTCTCTACTCCTTCTGAAACGTTGTTCTTGATGCTCAGTATTGGTGGGGCAGCGTCTATGACTTGAGAAGCGTCGAGAATTTGATAATTGAAATGTGTCTGTGTGATCACAAGATGGCTTGAATGCTAGAACCAAAATGACAGAGTAATGGCGCACGAGAGCTTGAAATCCTGGATCCTTCAAATGGTTGTGAAGGTTTTATTATATAGGATTTGGTGATGAAATGAACGGTTGAGATCAATCCCAGAGATGGGGAGATGAACGGTTGAGATCAACAGGAATAGGAGAGGTCCTCAGTAAACTCCACCTCTTCATTTGGTAAAGTGGAGATAGGGTTTGGTTAACTGAAGAGCTAATTATGAGTTGCCTTTTTGAACTGAAGAGGTGGGTGAAGTTACCCATGTGGACTGGAGAGATGGGTGGAGTAACCCATGTGATCTAATTGGAGTTAT
>MU227363.1:676053-687012 GCA_018584345.1 Thuja plicata
TATAGGAAATTGAGTTTAATTAATTAAATAATGATAATTAATCAATTAAAGCTTAATTAATTAAATAAAATTAATTATTTAATTAATTTTGGGAATTGGATTAGATGATTTGAGGAGTGAATTTAGAAGAAAATGGATGATTAATTAATGATTAAAAAACCACTAATTAATAGATGAAAATTAGTGTTTTTAATGTGAATTCGCAAGCCTGTCCATTTTAGGGTGTCTACAGCTACATTTTCTCCTTTTACTCTATAAATTTATTTTCCCGATCATTTCCATTGACATTACCCTATTTACAATATTTGGTAATATGTCTCAACTTGTTGCAATTATAACATTCCAAACCTTCCCTAGATCTATTTTTTCTCATATTTTCTTCTAATATTTTATTTTCCTTGCGCTTAATCGCTCTATGTCTATATCTATGTTGTAATAATAGAAATGTTCATTGAATGATTGAGCATTATTCCACTTTCCATATCCACTCCATATAATCTTGATTCTCTAGTCAGAAACTTTATGCCCAAATTTATTACAAGAATAACATCTACCATACATAGAATGATATTTGATGTAGATTCTATATTCATTAACCTTATGCCCATATTGTTTACATGAAAAATAGTTACCATTAAAAGACTACCAGAATGGAGCAGGAGGGATTTTGTTGAAGTTCTTATTATCCTGGACTGGAGGGAAATATTATTGATCTTTATTATTAAAGTTCACCAGTTCATCATTAACCCAGTCCCTTTTTTTCTTGATTTTTCTTTTTTTCACTAAGCAAGTTATCAATAATTTCCCTACCACCTCTTAGCTAAGACCTCTGTCAATCTATTCTCTTTCATTCTTGAGTTCCTTCTTCATCATTTGTACCTCCTATTCAAGTCTAGTAAAATCTTTTATTTTTTATTTTAGCTTCATTTCAAGGTCATCCATGACCTTCCTTTCTTCATCAAGCGGTTTTCTTAGAGAAATATTTTTCTCTACTTCTTTCTTGCAATATAATTTCCTTTCACTCATGTCTGTCAATTCTAATCTTAGTTCTTGTTCTAGGTCAATAATATCATCAATGTTATCCAAGTCATGTTGTTCCATAAAATCATCTCATTCATGTTGTTCCATCAAATCATACCAATTATGTTGTTCCATCAAATATATTTCATTAAAACCTTCTCTAGACATAGTATTCAAATCCCAAATCTACCACAGTGGTTAAACTATGTCTTCAGGAACCAAGCTTCGATACCAATAATTGGAAACACCCAAATGCAAACAGGGTTTGAATTAACATCCACATAAACCATCATAAATATTGAATAAACATCAACTTAATTTTCTCATCTCATTCACTCTATTATGCATGAAATAAAGTAACTAAAATAGTAAAACCATACTCAAAAGAACACTAGAATTTTTGCGTGGAAAACCCAAAATGGGAAAAACCACAGTGAGATTTATTTCTCATTATATGTATAATTTCTTATTACAAATATTTGGGATCACTTGAGAAGAGCTCACTAGTCAATATTTGCAACTAAGGCTCACTAACTATAGAGCAAGATTAAAAAAAAAAAGACTTGCAAACTAAAGATCACTTCTTTAGAGTAAGAAGAAAAATATAATTTGATTACAAAGTAAAAATTAACTGACAAAATAGAATCTGATATGCTGGATTATATTTCTCTATGATCACTCATCTAAATAACCTTCACATCATTCTTATACTCAACATCATCCATAACATAATCTATATTCTTTATGCAATTTTCCATCAAGATTGAGCATATATACCATTTGGGTCATACAATAGGTAATCCCAAAAGAAGATGTAAACTGTAAATACAATTCCTGAAAAAAACCTTAACAAAAATTGTAAGTTGAAGGAAAATAAGTTCTATGGAGATCCACACTAGCTCAACACACCTTCTAAAGGCATTCAAAAAATTTCTTTAGAATCCACATGATGTTGCATATAAAAATTATCTCGAGAGCCAAAAATAATAACCGCCTAAGAAACACAAAATCCATAAGAAAAATTTGTGTACCCCATGATTAGCTCTGGACCCAAAATAGGACACCACAAGACTTCCAGGCCAAATACACTACTTCCAATATCATTTGAACAAGCTTCTGGACTAATAGTTGACATCAATGAAAACCAAACAACATATTTTCTAGAATAGTGTGGCTATTGGATAGTGGAATCCTCCATAGTTATATCTTGAAAATAATTAGTTGGTCCATTGTTCATGAATAAGATAAATATTTATTAGATAGAGTATAAACCAAACTCATCCTTGTTTGGTAATTTCTATTTACTTGTAGAAGTCTATT
This sequence comes from Thuja plicata, assembly GCA_018584345.1. Taxonomy (NCBI): domain Eukaryota; kingdom Viridiplantae; phylum Streptophyta; class Pinopsida; order Cupressales; family Cupressaceae; genus Thuja; species Thuja plicata. Next base: position 678,394 of record MU227363.1, read on the forward strand.
TTTAAAATTTTAATGAGGTATATTTTCTAATTAGCATAATCATTTTTAGATATTATAGAATATATATACAATATGGTGAGAGATATCCTTATCAAGGCCCCCCCTTGCATGTGTTAGGAATAAGGTGTCTCAACCTTGTATATTTCCTTACATTTGATATTATTTGTTTTATAATTAATTGTTTGCAAATAATGTATTTAAGTTTGATATTCGTTCTGTCATTTAGTTGAGTGGACATGTTGTGTTTTCACTCCACTTGGAAGATGACAAGGATGATCAAACTTGGTCTAGGTGGATCTAGGCATCCCTTTTCTATGGTAGAGGTTATTTTCCAAATGTCGACACTTTGGACAATGTGTAAGGTAATCATGACTGAAATGGTTATGACGGTCATTAATATTTGTAATAACTAATTGTGAAAGATTTGATGATGGGTGAAGACATGCAAGACATGTGGCAACTGATCATGTTGAGTATCGTACACTTTTTTGCAACCATGGGGTTTGGGCCATCAGCCCCAAAAAAAATTTGGGTTCCTATTTTCTTGGAGAATGGTAAAAGCCTAATACGGCTTCCTTTTGGAAGTTACCCTAAAAAGGGAAGCGCGTGATATAAGCATTTTTTAGGGTTGTAAATTAGAAGAGAAGTTAGTGTATTGTTGGTATGCTGTTATGCTGTAGGATTTGTCTTCAAGTGTCGATTATCTCCTGGAAGAACTTGCATTGCAAGTGTATTGTAAATAGTAATAGTTTTGATTAATACATTGTGCAGGTTTTGAAGTGCTAGGGTTTTTTACCGAAAGGTTTTCCCCAGGTTAAATCATTGTATCATTCTCATTTTTCTATGTATGCATGTTATTGTATTATCTTTCTGTAATTGATAAGGGTTAAATATGAATTTGCACGATCCTCTTTTCAGGAGTTTATCATAGGGAACTGTTTTCCGCACACTTAGTTTCCTTTCAGCGCGCACACACACACACAATATTATTAAGAATATATTATCATTGATATCAAAGGAGTGATGAAAATGAAAGGGTCAAGAAGTTCCAAAAACCTACAATATCTAGAGGAAGGTAAATTAATTGTCACATCATGTCATATTTCTATTATGAATTACAGAAGTACTATGGATTATATTATTTATGGAATCAATTGGGAGGTTTCTCTAACACTATGTTGTATCCATTCATGTTGGTAAAGGTGTTTCAAAATCCTAAACAAGAAATTATAATTAGGTTACCTAGATAGTGAGTTTGCTCTCAAAATCATGTATTTTCAACATTTATTTAGGATGTAACTTGAAGTCCAACCTATAGATTTAGTAATATTAATTATAGGCCAGCCTATGTATGTATTTATAATTGTAACATATATATAAGGAAATATAGGACTTGTACCAATGTGTACAAAAATGTAAAAAATATCCTTCTTTGAGAAATATATGAGAAGTGTGAAACTATAAAGAATTTAAATTACAATTATAGTTATTGTTTTACTATGTCAGTTAGTTGATGATTGATCAATTCATGATTGATCAATTCGGGAGAATTTGAGGGTCCTCAATTTATATCATAATTATTATTGAGATTGAAGTCCTAGTTATTTACTTGCTACTTAGATATAGGAAGAGGGATTTAATATAGTTAATTTTTTATTGCTTAAATATTCAACAAGGGATTGTTGTCTCCAATAGGTCGGTGCCTACTTTATCATTGTAAATGATTCTTTATCCTGTGAGGTTGGATTTATGTAGTAGATCTAAGTAGCTAGTTCTCGCCATAGTTTCTCCCATTTGGGATTTACATGTGTGTGTCTACACACACACACACACACATATAGAGAGAATATACACACACACACACACACACACACATATATATATATACATGTGTATATATATGTATATGCATGCATGCATATGTGTGTGTGTATGGGTAAAAGTACAAACTTGTGTCACACTTTTACAAAGGAAGAGGACCACGACATGTAAAACAGTTAAACTTTAACGACATAAAAGTGGCATTTGTGTTAGAATTTGAAAATGACGTAAACTAATGAAATGTGTAAAATTGGATGTAGTTTATGACTATAATTTGTTAAAAAAAATTGAATAAGAATTGACATAGTTTTTAAATTTTTTAAGTCCATTTTTTAATTGTTGAAAAATGCTAAAAATCGAGGGTCTAGTTCCCACCAACAAAATATATGTAAATAATCTTTATTTCCTCTGATTTAAGAATATGTTTTAGATGACATGTACAGCTAGTGCAAAAAAAAAAAAAGATTGGTTTTCGGTATATATTTTGTCTGTTATAACTATTCAAAATCAGAGTTACCCAAAATTAATAGTTTTTATCTCCGGCCTAATTTGTCCTAACAAATCTACACCAAATACAAAAAAAAAATTATATATTCTTGAAGATGACTCTCTCCTCTAGTGTTACATATAATTTTTAAAATTTTACGACATGATTTGCTATTATTTTTTATTTTTTTGAACGAGCATGTTCTTCAATGTTAAAATACATACTTGGAGTTTTTTTAACTTATAATATATTATATGTAATCAAAAGAGTATAAAACTTATATGACTATAATCTAGACTCTGAGCTCTAAAAAAGGGTATTTTTAGATTTTTTTTAAAAAATAGCTTTGGTGGAAAATTAACCCCTAGAAGTGACGTGTTACAAATTTTCCCATTTTTTGCTTATTTGGCTACCATATGGGATGCCACATAAGTAGTTTCGACCGAAACAGGTCCAGCCAAAACCGGTTCAGCCGAAACTAAGGCCAACAAAACATGGTCGCATGGATGACCACGACCCTCAAAGCTCATATATATAAACCTTTTTTTTTTTAAAATTTAAAAACAATTATAAATTATTCCAACTTAGAAAATATTTTTTTAATAAAATCATTTTTTAATTGTTTTAAAGGCGTATTTTTGGGCATTAAAGGGCAACTACGAATTAAGATTATCAAGGAGGTTTGTATTATTTGCAAGTTTTTTTTCAAAGTTTTTTGAGATTTTTTTGTGTTTTTAATTAAAGTATTGTTCAATATTAAATTATGAACATATCAATATTATTTTTTATTTTTTTATCAAGAGTATATGGTTTTGTGTATGCAGGTGAATCAAAGCTCTCAATTTGAACAATTTGTGCAATGGGGAATAAAAGCATCAGAACAAGAAAATATGATTGAATAAGGGAGGACAAAATGAAAGGTCATACAAAACGTAATGAAGATGAACCTGTTGAAGTCCAAAAAGATCCAATTCAAGTAGGGGAGAAAATTGGTGGAAATATATCTTTTGACATGGGCAATTTGATGGAGATGGATGAGGATTCATTTTTCAATCAATTTTCATCTGACAAATTGGTACTTGAAAGCACAATAAAAAACAATGCAAAAAGATTTGGGATGAATATTTTCAAAATAAAAGTCTGATTGGAAAAGCACAATTATTTGCTAGGTTATTTAGGAAAAAATAAATGACTCCTCCTTTAGAGTTTTTAGGTGTTGATAACAAGAAAAACTCAGGAGACAATGTAAATAAAAAAATAGTTGAAAATTTACAAGATGCATTGAACGACATTAACAACTCAAGTCGAGGAGTTGATTTAAGTGTTGCACGTAGACCATTGATGACTACTTTATCTAGTAGGAGGTTGACACAGAGAAAAAAAGTACATAAAATTTATCATTTACTAAATGTATTTAGAAGAGTTGTTCAAAGATATATCAGGAGGAGAAATTTATTAGATGAAAATATTCAAAAGAATTGGGTTAATATTTGTAGACTTCCTCGAAAAGACAAATTTTTTGAAGATGTAAAAAGATAGGTCATTGAATATTGGACCTCTCACTCCCGTGTTTCTTCTAATAGAAGGGATAATATACAGATGAAAGATGAAGAGACCGGTATGAAAACTGCACATCAAAAATATTTTATAGATACAACACAAAGTGAATGGTTTGAAGCATTCAAGCAAGAATTTTCAGATGTGAAAATATGTCAAAGAATGTTTGAGAGGTTGCGCCCATGCTTTGTATGCATAAATAAGGTACGTGAAACTTGTTTTTTCCAAAATCATGTTGAGTTTCATATATATTTGCAATCATATAAAAAGGTTATGGCAGTACTTAATTCAGATATGGTCATCCCTGGAAGTACAACACAATTTGTGAAGTCTATTTTATGTGAAAAATAAAAAGATTCAGATGAGTTCAAAGTACAATGTATAAAGAGTGCATGTAGTGATTGTGGAGATTTACATAAATTTCCTTTGCAAATTTAGAATACTAATGTTGCAACGCCAGTTTTGTTGAAGAGATTTGAACATGAGACATACTGAACTAAGACCAGAGATGAATCCAAAAAATATTGTATTGAAGGAGAGTGAATTTCCCTACCTTGAGTTTATGACCATGTTCTGTACTATAATTTATCCACATATCCAGCATTGTCATGGTGCAAGATGGCAAGCTAAAAAATTTCATGATTCTAAAAAGAAATTTCCACCTGGTTGTATTCTTTCAGTTATAGATTTCTCTGAGAACTATACATTCTCCCCTCAATCAGAGCTTCAAGCTCAATATTATCATTATGACCAAGTGACAATATTTGTGCAAGTGACCTATAGACATGCAGAATTTGATTTGGATGAGGTAGAAAGTACCAATCCAAATGAACGCATTCTCATCAAGGAGGTTCATTTCTATATCAATGATGATAAGGTTCATGATAGGATCTATGTGGCTCATTATTTTGTAATGTATTTTGAAGATATTGTGAATCGTGGGATAAAAGATTTAGAACACTGGATTTGGTCTGATGGTTATGTAGGTAAGTGTATGCACTTCAATTCATTTTCAAATTCTCATTGATTACTTATTAAATTATTATGTGATCATAATCTTGCATATGTAACAACTTAATCTTGCAGAACAATTTAAATCTGCAAAAGCCTTTAATTGGCTAGGCATTCAACATGTTACATGCAATATTAAGTTTTTTTGGAACTTCTTTGAAAGTGGACATGGAAAATGGGAGCACGATGGAGAAGAAGCATATGTGAAGCATGCATTTTTCCAACATGAACTTGTAGGTACAAATGGTATGAACAGTAGTTAAATATATATATCTAGATATTTCAAAAAGTATAATTTAAACTTAGATGTATTTTCTTTAAACTGATAGTTCAAAAATTTATAGGTAACATGATAGAGAATTCAAATAAAATTGTTGAATGGTGTCAAAATCATTTTTCTATTCCGGACACCAAATACAACAAACGTTAGTTTTGGGAAGTGAAAGGTAATTTATAGTTTGTAGGAAAAATCTAAATTAAAATTTAATTTCGTTTTCATCTATGTTATAATAATTGTTGATCTAAATATGTACAACTTTCATTTCATATTTGTAATAGATATAGACCGATCTATTTCTTACAATTGTCAAAGGATTGTTGGTATTATAAGTTTACGTCAATTGATGAGTACTGGACAATACAAGCCTCTATTGATTCATGTAAGAGAAAATCATGTTTTGTGTTGACTGCATTGAGGACAATCCAATGAGTCAATGTGAGAATATTGCAAATGGATATGTTTCACAATGGGATATAAAGGAGTTAATCAGAATGCCTCCTTATGAAGATGATGACATTGACATAAAAATTCATGATCCTATATATTCATCTGATTATGAGTGTGTTTCTGATTTAGTGGTTATAGGTGCGTGCACATGTACATGATCTTTTATTTAAATTTAATTTATTATACTTTGATTTGAATTAAATATCTAATCTGCAATTGTATCTAGGTGATATTTTTTCTATGGTTGTGGATCCTAACAATGTTTAAAGTGTATATTATTATCTACTAAGATACACAAAAGAAAAATAAAAATTTCCAGAAGAAATTGTAGATGGTGATGGACAGTCATATCCGACTGGTTCAGTTGTTATGGAAGGAACATTGATGGGGAGCTCACTCTCAAGAGCACACTCGCTCCAATCAAGACCTCACCTTAGGCCTTCTTAGGGTTCCTATCACTACCATAACTAGAGGACAACTCTATGATCCTCTATCTCCTTTAGAGATCTCCACCAACTTCAAACTCTCCTTATGTCCTTCTCCGTACTTCTATGCACCCAAAGGCTTATCTTTCCACTTTCTCTCCAAACTAACCTTGCCTATAGAGATAGGCTTCTTGACCATTCCTAGGTCATTTTCAACTGATCTTGATTCATTTTTATGGATTCCTCCATTAGGTTTCAAATGGGTCCTAATTTTCAAAGTTTTATGCCCTGTAGCCTTTTATGCCTAATTAGCCCTCCTACACACTGTAATCTTGGATTTTCTCACAAAACCCCTTAAAAAACCTATGAATCAAATATGGATTCTTTATATGACTATTCTAGGCTCTAATATTTTAAATTTTTTAGACCTCCACCCTCTCCATACATAAGACTTTCAAGAAACCCCTACTTTTAAGGGTTTTGGGAACATGTACACCAGTCTATATTCTTGGCTTTATCTAGGTGATCTAATCAACTCCTCTCATCATCTCCTTACATAAAAATATCAAGGAATATGTCCCCTACATAATCCTGCCATTTATTGGGTTCACCCAATCCATTTAGCAAGCTTTCTTTCTACTGTCTCATCCAAGATCCTAACCAGAATGCACTGGCACTCGCCTAGGAATTGGTGTTAAAAATGCTTCCCCTGCACAAAATGAATCCAAAAGATATATATACACTATAAATGGAGTCCCATACTTGAATCTAAGATTCCATGAAGATATGACCACGGGAATTCAAGTGGGATGCATATTTACTTAACTAGCTCAAAACAAGACAACGAACCGGAAGAAAAGAAAGAATTTACAAAATCTTAACCAGTAACACTAAAAAAATAAAAAAATGCCACAAAAAGTATCTACATGCCAAATCAAAAGGTCTCAATGCATTATTTCATCACTTTCAATCCATTAAACAACTGGAGCAAAGATTTGTTACAAAATACAGTCACAAATTCTCCTTCACAATGCTTAGTATGTACACAATGACAACTAACTATCAGATTAGGGTTTAATCCACCTTATATGCCTTATTCCCACATGTCTAGACCCTCATGTTGGTATTCGAGCATCATTAAATCCCTTTCCTAGACTTTAGGAAATATTGTCATGACAACTTTTTAAAATTGAAAAGTTGTCATGAGCATTTTTTACAACTTTTTGCATTTTATCAAACCACTATGCCTAATGACCCAAATTGGCTTCAAATCATCCTATAAGACCTTAAAACACCTAAAAACATCAAAATCCCAATTAAAACTCCATTTTGGGATCTCAACCCAAGTTTGACCATTGGGTTGACTTCCTAGGACTTGAACACCTAGATCCTATTTGATCTAATCAACCACTAAACCCTAATCACTCCTAACTCTACACACAAAAAAAATACACTTGGGAATTCATAGTTAGTCCTTATTAATTATGGTGGTTGACAAAACCAACCTACAAGCCAAAATGATTCAAAGATCTTTGCAAAACCTTAAGGTGCTCCTGCACCATCCCCCCCCTGCAACAAGAAAATCAACACTAGTACATTTGACCCTAAATTTTGACCTAAATTTCCCACCATGCATTACATTTGTTTTGCTTGGTTAGAAAATGGAAGGAAAACTTTGATTTTTTTTTAATCCATTCCCGTGTTGGTCGGAATTACGACAACAGGATATTTTGTCGTAATTGCGACAAACACGATCAATATAACTAAAAAAAAAAGGTTTCATTTGAATTCATTATGATTATGGAGCGAAGAAGAGTTGAAGGAGGGCACGAATAGAAGGCACATAGTACATATGTGTTGAAGTGATTGAATCAACACCATCTATGCATGATCAAACGGAAGGCAGATTTGTTTCAGACTTACACAAAATTAGGTTGGTATCGATGAACAGTTTATAGACTTACATGTGTTCTCATTCTATTTGTATTGTGTTTATCCGACATTAAACTATTTGTCAATTTGTAACAATATGGGTTACAAAGTGCTGTTAGTTTTCAATTCGAGTAACCCAATTAGGGTTTCTTTTTTTCGTATGAGATGAATAAATTGTATATGGATTTCGCGTGACAAACCTAGCACCAAATGAATCATGACAAACCTAGCATCTGCAGAGGCATTGATTTGGATTTTGACTCAAACATTTCACTGCATTACCCATTGACCATTTGACCATTTGTTAGTAGGGAGGAGGAATAGCAAATAAATTAACCATCGGAACTTCAAACCAACTTGTTTGTACACAGAACTACCAGGAACAATCAACAAAAGGACTGAGAAACTGCACAAATAATATAATCTTTGCATATAATGAGCAACAACTTAGAACACCATCAAATGACTAAATTTCCTATCAATATTGCACTTTGGGTTTTTTACCAGTAGCCTCTTTCCCCATTAACACAGTTTTTGGATCATTGAATGCCTTATGATTCACCCTTGCCTCACACACCAATGTGGTATTAACCAATAATAGCTCATTCATGTATTTATGTTAAGTAGGTAGAGGATTTCACAAGCAGTTTTTAATTAGC
>MU227363.1:692523-716642 GCA_018584345.1 Thuja plicata
TAATAGCTTACTGATATATTGCCACAACATTATTGTTTTGATAAACACAAAAAGCTACATAGGAAATACATACATTAAACTCGCAATTTGAAGTTGAGTTCCGAGCATACTAACCTGATAGATTTCTCTATATACATTGAAAAAACTGAATCAAGTTGTCTGAAAAATCAGCTAGCCAGTGATAAGGACAAATAATGTTTGGCATTTGTACATGCCAACACTTTTTCTATATATGTATGTATATATATGTATATGTATATGTATATGTATATGTATGTATATATATGTATATGTATATATATATATATATATGTGTGTGTATATATGTATATGTATATATGTGTGTGTGTGTGTGTGTATGTTTGTATATGTATATGTGTATATGTATATGTGTATGTATATATATTTGTATCTATATATATATATGTATATATGTTTGTATATATATATGTGTGTGTGTGTATATATATATATATATATATATATATGTATATGTATATATATGTATATGTATGTATATGTATGTATGTATATGTATATATATATATATCTTTATTTGTTTTGCTGTTGATATTCACTATGTGGTACTCCCCATTGATGATCATTTCATGAGGAAATATCTTGATGGATTGCGGGCTACAAGCTAGGGCATCATGCATTGTTTATGAGCTCACTGTTTAATACTAGCATTGTTTATCTTGTGATATTGCTTTCTGGATTCAAGTGTATAGTTTTTTGAGTCAAACTCATTGACCCATGTTTCATCCATGAATTTGACATGCACAAATTACTTATCATGTCACACAAATTGTTGATGTGTCGACAATGACTTGCGAGAGTGTAGGTGACAAATGGCTCAACTCCAATTCATACAATTGGGAGTACCCAGGAAAGTGAGTAGACTCTAAATACCAATATTTCGGCCACGAATATAACAAGGACGAAGCATGATGAGGAATGGTGATAGAAAAGAATAAATTAGCCACACATGTAGTGAACATGGAAAAGGGTACAGTAGAGCCTACTCGTATTTCCTATGTAGTCCCAATTGTTTCAAGCGGAGAAGAAGTAATGAGAGGAATTGTCGAAACATCAACAATTTTTGTGAGATTAGTTTTTTAACTGCAGTTGACACAAGGCAATTTGTGAATGTCAAACTATACACTTGAATCTTGACAGCAATATCACAATTTGACATGACCCCAACTGTAGATGCTTTACATGAATTTCAATGTGTGGTAGGGAATAAAAGTCCCAATCACAACTATGTATATGGTTTCCATCAAGTGCAGTTAGGACGTTGCATTTACATGTTGTTCAGATTCATTCTATCATCAAATACCAAGCATTCTCATTTTTTACTATGATTGACAATATTCATTTTGCAATTTGATTTGAGACATTGTCTACATGATTATTATGTTACTTTTTATTGCAGTTATAATTAGTATGAATGAACAAAATAATCAACTAAACAAAATGATATGTTGGAATCATAGTGCAATATTTATTGATATAGCGTCGATGGCTTCGATCAATGTGCCTATGTGTCAATGTGGTGTTGGCCCTTGTGTTTTGAAGACGTCACACACAACAAGTAATCCTAGGCATCAATTTTGGGGTTTCCCAAATAGGAAAAAGGTCTAGATATGGAATTATATTTTATGTTTAAAAGTAACGTGACAAGTAATCATTTTAGGAAGCACTAATGTAGATTTGGTATTGCAGGGAAATAATGGATGTCAATACTTTCGGTGGGTCAATGAAACCACATTTACACCTACCCCATCTATGTTTATACCTAATGTAGGAAATGATTGCAACTTGTGCAAGGTTCAAGTGGCAGCTAGTGCCGCCGAGATTGCTTCAATGGTGGAAGCAGAAATCATGTTTCTGTGATGCCTTCTTTGTGTAGTTTGTGCAGTACTTTGTTGGGACCATATGCATAAATGTGATTAATAGAGGGCTATTGTAGATAGTGAAACTTTTTTAAAATTTCATGTAGATACGTTAGACATATTTTGATAAAATCACCCTTAGTTAGTTGTAATATGTATCTCCTCTCATGAAATTATAAATCTTGTAGGTTTGGGATCATGGGTATTACGACCTTAATATCTTACAAGAATTGGTTCTCCGTCATAGTTACGAACCGTTGGGTTTAATGAAAACAATAATAATATTTGGAATATAGTCATGTGTATTATTTAAAGTTATGCTATGAAATGCTATAAGGGAATAGTGATTATCGAAGCCTTGATGTCTCACACTATAGCAACACCCAAAGAAAAATGTATTACTACTGAGAGAAACAATCATATTACCATATCTCTCTCTTCAAGGGTATGTAGCTCTAATTATTTATTGTTAAAGTTAAAGTTAAACCTGAACTACGATGTCTCTGTGAGTTACGTAGGCAAGGCCATCTATGATAAGCCCCTGAGGCATTAGGTCTAGCCCTTAGGTCTTGTACTTTCGAGTTCTTCTTTGATCTTGCCACCCCTTACCAATATTTTACATATTTTGCATCTCTTTACGATACTAGTTTTAAATACCTTATGATTGATTTAGCTAAGTTATTGATGTAGATTATCTTATGATCTTGTATGTAATAAACTATGAATTTTATATCATGCATCTAGTTGTGTAGCCGTATATACAGGTGTAGGAAATAGAGAGGAAAGGAGAAGTTTATGGCTTGACTATGCACATGCGTAATAGTTTAACATTCTCTACTTAACAGGGCCAACCATGTGAAGGTGGAAGCTCATCAACGATATCAGGTAGTGATGCAAAATTTACGGTCTGTAGTCGTTGCAACAACATCAGGTGCCAACTTCAGCATAATATGATCACTAGACATGGGTGTATGTCTTCTACTTTTAAGTTGCGCTATCTAGTGATCAGTAGACAATGCAACTTAAAAGTAGAAGACATATAGCCATGTATAGTTATCATATTGTGATGAAGTTGGTGCCTGATGTTGTTGCAATGACTACAGATAGTAAATTTTGCATCACTGCCTGATGTCATTGAAGTGTTGACCTGGGGTTGAATCCAGTATGCTCCTGTATGATCCAGAACCTGCAAGGGAGGTCAAGTTGTGTTGTATGCCTTCTAACACTATATATTCTATGTAGTTGCACATGCATTCTCGATTCGGAGTGGGAAAATCTTATTTTGGAGAAGGGAGAGAAGCCAAACACATAAATGTAGATATCATGGTCACAATTGTTTGCAGACACAACATAATTTAGTGGTATACCCAGACGATGCAACGCAACAACTACTCCTCCAGTTTGAAGTTGGCACTGCACGATCCAAAAAACATAGATAAGGAATAAATTTAGAGAGCGGAGGTATATTCTTTCAGTCGTTATGGCCCTCCTCCTCTCTCTAAATTTATTCCTTATCTATGGTTTTTGGATCGTGTAGTACCAACTTTGAACTGGAGGAGTAGTGGTTGTGTTGCATCATCTGGGTATACCACTGAATTATGTTGTGTCTCTAAACAATTGTGACTATGATGCCTACATTTATGTTTCTCAGATGTTGTGTCCCAGGATCCCTTATGACCCTTTATGACCCTTTACGATCCCTAAGAATACATCTTAGAGATCTTAAAGTGTCGTAAAGGGTCATAAGAGTGTCCTAGGAGGGGCCATATGAACTTCCACCTTCACGTGGTTGGCCTTGTTAAGTAGAGAATATTAAAGTATTATTGAAACCAAGTGAAGCTCAAACTAACATACCTTCATTATTTAATCAATGCTAAGAGAAACATGGAAGATGTGTGATTACTGAGGGCATTTTCATTGATTGAATGCATAGGCAAGGAAGCACACGTGGCACCATAGGAGCTTTCATATTTGGGGATTTTATCATTCTACCTTTATGAGATCAAAACATTGAGCTTGTGTGTACCATTTTTATATTTACGTTGTGTATTTTTTTTTATTTGGATCATTTTATAATATATATATATTTTTAACCAAAAATTAGTATTGGTCACTTTTTTGACATTGTAATATCAGTAGGCTCGACAAGAATGCTATGTGATTGACGTCAATTTTGATGAACTTTGGTCGCAAAAGAGAAACACTATGTTTGATGTTTCAACAAAATTGCTATGTGTTCGACGTCAATTCTGACCAACTGTGGTCACAATTTCGGCGAATGTTGGTCGCTTAGATAAAAGGTTTGATCTGCAATTCTTCCAGCTTCAAGCGATTTTTTAGATGAAGATTCGGTCAATAATTCAACCACTAAGTAGTTTGATATGTTGACAAGTGCTTTTCCTGTCGAATAAGTGACGCAAAAAGTTTGACGATAGTTTTGTCGTTGGTTCGACCAACAGGTCTCAAAAATTTGACTAATTCTCATCAAAAAATAGGATAAAATTTACTAGTGCAAGGTACTTTAGGTGTGATAAACTCCCTTCTTATTCCATGCTTCTTGAAGTCTTCCTCTGCTATCCATGTAGCCTCTAACTCAAGTTGATCCTCCCACTTCACCAAGTGCTCCATGTAGTCTTTCTTCCTTGTTTTCTTCTTCACCCTGGAATCCAAGATCCTTTCCACTTGTGGCTTCACTTGAACAGGTACTCTGAGTTCCTCCACATCCCTAGATATCTCTTTACTGTAATCTCCTTCATCAATTTTTGGTCCTTTGTATGGAATCAAATCCTTCACATTGAAAATGGGGGAAATAGACATCTCTTTTGGCAGATCTATCTTATAGGCATTTGCACCATACTTGGCTATCACTTTACATGGTCCAATCTGTCGCATTTGTAACTTTCTTGGTATTCCCTTTTGTAATCTATCCTTGTTAAAAAAAACCATCACCAAGTCTCCTACCTAAAATTGTAGGTCTCTTCTTCCTTCATCTTTCTTAGCCTTCAAGTTACGATTGGCCTCCATTAGAGTCTTCTTTACTTGTTCATAGACTTCTCTCATTGACTATGCAAAATCATCTCCATGTCCACTGATTCCCTCATATCCTTTCAAGTCTCTAAGCTCAATTACACCCCTTGGGTGTATCCCATATACAATCTCAAATGGACTCTTACCATTATTCCTATTTATGCTATCATTGTAGGAAAATTCTTCCTGTGGGATAACTTGTTCCCATCCTTTCCCATACTCTTTTGTCAAACATCTTAGCAAGTTTCCAAGAACCCTATTGATCACTTCTATCTGACCATCCGTTTGAGGATGATATCAAGATCCATGAGACAAGTTAGTTCCTATCATTCTCCATAGGGTCTTCCAAAAGTGCCACATAAACTTCACATCCCTGTCTGCAACAATACTTATTGGTAAGCCATGTATCCTAACTATCTCCTTGAAGAAAAGGTGGGCAATGTGACTGGCATCATGAGTTGTCTTACATGGAATGAAATGACTTATTTTACTGAATCTGTCCACAACCACAAACACACTGTCTAAACTAGTCAGAGTCCTAGGTAACCCCACTATGAATTTCATACTTATGCACTCCCATGGTCTACTTGGGATGGGTGATGGCTTATAAAGACCTACATTTGATGATGTCCCATTTACCTTCTGAAATGCTCCACACTCCTCCACATACCTTCTAACATCTTTCTGCATTTTAGGCCACCAATAGAACCTTTCCACTAATTGTAACATAGATATTGTAATTACCTTATATCTACACGTTATATCCTTCTTTGGATCGAGCTATTGTATGATCTAGATGGTATAAATGATCAATCTCGGTGAAAATTAAGATGGAGGATATATTTTATGTTATGGATAATTTTGAGTATGAGAAAGATGTGAAGGTTAATATGTTGAGTAGTAAATCTAAGATCTAGATGATAAACAAGATAGATATGAAGGTAGATTTAGATGAGTAGACTGTAATCCAACATATCATATGCTAATTTTTTAGTTCATTTTCACTTTTTAATCAGATTGTATATTTGTGCTTCTCACTCTGCAGAAGTGAACTTCAGTTTTCAATTCATTTTTTATATTTTACTCTAAAGGTAGCAGGCCTTACTTGAACATCTTTAGCAGTGAGCCCAAATGTTTGTAATCATAAATTATACATATAATGTGAGATAAGTCTCACCATTTTTTTCCCATTTTGGGTTTTTCATGCAAAGATTCTAGTGTTCTTATGAGTATTATTTTACTGTTTCAGTTGCTTTCTTTCATGCATAATAAAGTGAATGAGTTAAGAAAATCAAGTTGATGTTTGATCAAGATTTGTGATGGTTTAAGTGGATGTTGATTCACCCCGCCCCCGCCCCCCCGCCCATCTCCAAGTTCAATGAAAGTAACTTCTTGGCACTAATCACTAATTACTCTTGTAGAAATTTGAAATTATTTATGGTTTCCTATGGTAAGGCTTCTCTAAACCCAAAGCGTAATACATGTACTCAAAGGTACACAAAATTTTAATTTCATATCCAAGTTATGTTTAACGATAATGCATTTGAATCTAATCACTTCTAACTTCACTATAGAATCTAGGTGTTTTTAAGATGAATGTCTTGATCATTATATATATATGTGTGTGTGTGTGTGTGTGTGTGTGTGTGTGTGTGTGTGTGTGTGTGTGTGTGTGTGTTTGTGTGTGTGTAAAAGTACAAACCTATGTCACACTTTTACAAAGCAAGAGGACCACGACATGCAAAACAGTTAAACTTTAACAACATAAAAGTGACATTTGTGTTTAGAATTTGAAAATGATGTAAACTAATGAAATGTGTAGAATTGAATGTAGTTTATGCCTATAATTTATTTTAAAAAAAATTGAATAAAAATTGACATAGCTTTTAAATTTTTTAAGTCCATTTTTTAATTTTTGAAAAAGCTAAAAATCAAGGGTCTAGTAAGAAAGATTGGTTTTCAGTATATATTTTGTCTGTTATAACTATTCAAAGTCGGAGTTACCCAAAATTAATAGTTTTTGTCTCCAGCTTAATTTGACCTAGAAAATCTACACCAAATACAAAAAAATTATATATTCTTGAAGAGGACTCTCTCCTCTAGTGTTAAATATAACTTTTAAAATTTTTTAACATGATTTGCTATTTTTTTTATTTTTTCGAAAGAGCATGTTCTTCAATGTTAAAATACCTACTTGAAGTTTTTTTAACTTATAATATATTATATGTAATCAAAAGACTATAACAATTATATGACCATTATCTGGACTCTGAGCTCTACAAAAGGGTATTTTTAGATTTTTTAAAAAAATTAGTTTTGGTGGACAATTAACCCCCAGAAGTGACGTGTTACAAATTTTCCTATTTTTTGCTTATTTGGCTGCCACATGGGATACCACATAAGTAGTTTCTGCTGAAACTAGTCCGGCCAAAATCGGTTTGGCCGAAACTAAGGCCGACCAAATATGGTCGCGTAGATGACCACGACCCTCAAAGCTCATATATATAAATGTTTTTTTTTAAAAAAAAATTTCAAAACAATTATCAATTATACCAAATTAGAAAATCTTTTTTTAATAAAATCATTTTTTAATTGTTTTAAAGGCATATTTTTGGGCTTTAAAGAGTAACTGCAAATTAATATTATCAAGGAGGTTTGTATTATTTGCAAGTTTTTTTTTAAGTTTTTTGAGATTTTTTTTGTGTTTTTAATGAAAGCATTGTTCAATATTAAATTATGAACTTATCAATATTTTTTTATTTTTTTTTATCAAGAGTATATGGTTTTGTGTATGCAGGTGAATCGAAGCTCTCAATTTGAACAATTTGTGCAATGGGAAATAAAAGGAAATAAACAAGAAAATATGATCGAATAAGGGATGACAAAATGAAAGGTCATACAAAACGTAATGAAGATGAACCTATTGAAGTCCATGAAGATCCAGTTCAAGTAGGGGAGTAAATTGGTTCAAATATATCTTTTGACATGGGCAATTTGATGGAGATGGATGAGGATTCATTTTCACTAAATTTTCATCTGACGAATTGGTACCTGAAAGCACAATAAAAAAATAATGCAAAAGGATTTGGGAAGAATATTTTCAAAATAAAAGTCTGATTGGAAAAGCACAATTATTTGCTAGGTTATTCAGGAAAAAATAAATGACTCCTATTTTGGAGTTGTTAGGTGTTGATAACAAGAAGAACTCAGGAGACAATGTAAATCAAAAAATAGTTAAAAATTTGCAAGATGCATTGAACGACATTAACAACTCAAGTCGAGCAGCTGATTTAAATGTTGCATGTAGAGCATTGATGACTACTTTATCTAGTAGGAGGTTGACACAGAGAAAATAAGTACATGAAATTTCTCATTTACTGAATGTATCTAGAAGAACTATTCAAAGATATATCAGGAAGAGAAATATGTTAAATGAAAATATTCAAAAGAATTGGGTTAATATTTGTAGACTTCCTCGAAAAGACAAATTTTTTGAAGATGTAAAAAGACAGGTCATTGATTATTGGACCTCTCACTCCCGTGTTTGTTCTAATAGAAGGAATACTATACAGATGAAAGATGAAGAGACCGGTATGAAAACTGTACATCCAAAACATTTTATAGATACAACACAAATTGAATTGTTTGAAGCATTCAAACAAGAATTTTTAGATGTGAAAATATGTCAAAAAATGTTTGAGAGGTTGTGCCCATGCTTTGTACGCATAAATAAGGTACGTGAAACTTGTTGTTTCTGAAATCATGTTAAGTTTCATCTATATTTGCAATCATATAAAAAGGTTATGGCAGTACTTAATTCAGATATGGTCATCCCTAGAAGTACAATACAATTTTTGAAGTCTATTTTATGTGAGAAATCAGAAGATTCAGATGAGTTCAAGGTAAAATGTATAAAGAGTGCATGTAGTCATTATGGAGATTTACATAAATTTCCATTGAAAATTTAGAATATTAATGTTGCAACGCCAGTTTTGTTGAGTAGATTTGAATATGAGACATACAGAACTAAGACCGGACATGAATCCAAAAAAAATTGTATTCAAGGAGAGTGAATTTCCCTACCTTGATTTTATGACCATGTTCCGTACTATAATTTATCCACATATCTAGCATTGTCATGGTGCAAGATGGCAAGCTAAACAGTTTCATGATTCCAAAAATAAATTTCCACCTGGTTGTATTCTTTTAGTTGTAGATTTCACTGAGAACTATACATTCTCCCCTCAATCAGAACTTCAAGATCAATACTATCATTTTGACCAAGTTGCAATATTTGTGCAAGTGACCTATAGACATGAAAAAATTGATTTGGATGAGGTAGAAAGTACCAATCCAAATGAACACATTATCATCAAGGAGGCTGTTTTCTATATCAGTGATGATAAGGTTCATGATAGGAGCTATGTGGCTCATTATTTTGCAATGTATTTTGAAGACATTGTGAATCATGGGATAAAAGCTTCACAACATTGGATTTGGTATGATCGTTGTGTAGGTAAGTGTATGCACTTCAATTCATTTTCAAATTTTCATTGATTACTTATTAAATTATTATGTGATCATAATCTTGCATATGTAACAACTTAATCTTGCATGACAATTTAAATCTTCAAAAGCCTTTAATTGGCTAGCTATGCAACATGTTAGACGCAATATTAAGTTTCTGTGGAACTTCTTTGAATGTGGACATCAAAAAGAAGACCAGTCGGAGTAGGAGCATGTGTGAAGCGTGCATTTCACCAATATGAACTTGTAGGTACAAATGGTATGAACAATAGTTAAATATTTATATCTAGATATTTTAAATATTATAATTTAAACTTAGATGTATTTTCTTTAAACTGATAGTTCAGAAATTTATAGGTAAGATGATAGAGAATTCAAAGAAAATTGTTGAATGGTGTCAAAATCATTTTTATATTCGGGATACCAAATACAACAAATGTTATTTTTGGGAAGTGAAAGGTAATTTATAGTTTGTAGGAAAAATCTAAATTAAAATTTAATTTCGTGTTCATCCATGTTATCATAATTGTTGATCTAAATATGTACAACTTTAATTTCATATTTGTAATAGATATAGACCGATCTAATTCTTACAATTTTCAAAGGATTGTTGTTATTATAAGTTTAAATCAATTGATGAGAACCAGACAATACAAGCCTCTATTGATTCAAGTAAGAGAAAATCATGTTTTTGTGTTGATTGCATTGAGGACAATCCAATTAGTCAATGTGAGAATATTGCAAATGGATATGTTTCACAATGGGATATGAAGGATTTAATCACAATGCCTCCTTATGAAGATGATGAAATTGACATAAACATTCATGATCCTATATATTCATCTGATTATGAGCATATTTCTGATTTAGTTGTTACAAGTGCGTGCACATGTACATGATCTTTTATTTAAATTTAATTTATTATACTTTTTATTTGGACTGAATATCTAATCTGCATTTGTATCTAGGTGATATTTTGTTGTGGTTTTGGATCATAACAATGTTGAAAGTATAGATTATTATCTACTAAGATATACGAAAGAAAAAGAAAAATTGCCAGAAGAAATCAAAATTGCAGATGGTGATGGACAGTCATATCCGAGTGGTTCAGTTGTTATTGAATTAACATTGATGGGGAGCTCACTCTCAAGAGAACTCTCACTCCAATAAATACCTCACCTTGGGCCTTCTTAGGGTTCCTATCACTACTATAACCATAGGACAACTCTATGATCCTCTATCTCCTTTAGAGCTCTCCACCAACTTCAAACTCTCCTAATGTCCTTCTCCATACTTCTATGCACCCAAAGGATTATCTTGTCACTTTCTCTCCAAACTGACCTTTCCTATAGAGATAGGATTCCTGACCATTCCTAGGTCATTTTCAACTAATCTTGATCCATTTTTATGGATCCCTTCATTAGGTGTCAAACAGGTCCTAGTTTTCAAGGTTTTAGGCCTTGTAGCCTTTTATGCCTAATTAGCCCTCCTACACACTGTAATCTTGGATTTTCTCACAAAACCCCTTAACAAACCTATGAATCAATTATGGATTCTTTATATGACTATCCTAGGCTCTAATATTTTAAAGGTTTTAGACCCCCACCCTCTCCGTACATAGGACTTTCAAGAAACCCCTACTTTTAAGGGTTTTGGGAACATGTACACCAGTCTGTATTCTTGGCTTGATCTAGGTGATCTACTCAACTCCTCTCATCATCTCCTTGCATCCAACTATTAAGGAATCTCTCCCCTACATTCTCCCACCATTAATTGGGTTCACCCAATCCATTTAGCAAGCTTTCTTTCTACTGTCTCATCCAAGATCCTAACTAGAATGCACTGGCACTCACCTAGGGCTTGGTGTTAAAAATTATTCCCCCGCACAAAATGACTCCAAAATATATATATACACTATAAATGGAGTCTCATACTTGAATCCAAGAGGCCATAAAGATCTGACCACGGGAATTCAAGTTGGATGCATATTTACATAATTGGCTCAAAACCAGACAACGAACTAGAAGAAAAGAAAGAATTTACAGAAGCTTATCTAGTAACACTAAAAAACTAAACCATTTCCAAAAAAAGTATCTAAATGCCAAAAAAAAAGGTCTCAATTCATTATTTCATCACTTTCAATCCATTAAGCAACTGGATCAAAGCTCTGTTACAAAATATAGTCACAAATTCTCCTTCACAATGCTCAGCCCATACACAATGACAACTAACTGCCAAATTAGGGTTTAATCCAAATTATATACCTTATTCCCACATGTATAGACCCTCATGTCAGGATTTGGGTATCATTTAAGCCCTTTCCTAGATTTTAGGAAATGTTGTCATGACAACTTTTCAAAATTGAAAAGTTGTCATGAGCAACTTTTACAAATTTTTGCATTTTATCAAACCACTATGCCTAATGACCCAAATTGAATTCAAATCATCCTATAAGACCTTAAAACACCTAAAAACATCAAAATCCCAATTGACACTCCATTTTTGGATCTCAACCCAAGTTTGACCATTGGGTTGACTTCCTAGGACTTGAACACCTAGATCTTATTTGATCTCATCAACCACTAAACCCTAATCACTCCTAACTCTAGACACACACAAAACACACTTGGGCCTTCATAATTAGTCCTTATTAACTCTAGTGGTTGGAAAAACCAAACTAAAATCCAAAATGATTCAAAAATCTTTGTAAGACCTTAAGGTGCTCCTGCACCATCCTCCCCGTGCAACAAGAAAATCAAGGTACTTTAGGTGTGATAAAATCCCTTCTTATTCCATGCTTCTTGAAGTCCTCCTCTACTATCCATGTAGCCTTTGAATTAGGTTGATTCTCCCACTTCACCAAGTGCTCCATTTAGTCTTTCTTCCTTGTTTTCTTCTTCACCCTGGAATCCAATATCCTTTCCACTTGTGGCTTCACTTGAACAGGTACTCTGAGTTCCTCAACATCCCTAGATACCTCTGTCATGTACTCTCCTTCATTAATTTATCATCCTTTGTATGGAATCAAATCCTTCACATTGAAAATGGTTAAATAGACATATCTTTTGGTAGATCTATCTTATAGGCATTTGTACCATACTTGGATATCACTTTACATGGTCCAATCCGTCTCATTTGTGACTTTCTTGGTATTCCCTTTTGTAATCTAGCCTTGTTCAAAAAAATCATCACCAAGTCTCCTACCTGAAATTGTAGATCTCTTCTTCCTTCATCTTTCTTAGCCTTCAACTTCTTATTGGCCTCCATTAGAGTCTTCTTTACTTGTTCATAGACTTCTCTCATTGACTGTGCAAAGTCATCTACTTGTCCACTGATTCCCTAATATCATTTCAAGTCTCTGAGCTCCATTACACCCCTTGGGTGTATCCCATATACAATCTCAAATGGACTCTTACTAGTAGTCCTATTTGTGCTATCATTGTAGGAAAATTCTTCCTGTGGGATAGCTTGTTCCCATCCTTTCCCATACTCTTTTGTCAAACTTCTTAGCAAGTTTTCAAGAACCCTATTGATCACTTTTGTCTGACCATCCATTTGAGGATGATATGTAGATCCATGAGACAAGTTAGTTCCTAGTCTTCTCCATAGGGTCATCCAAAAGTGCCACATAAACTTCACATCCATGTCTGCAAAAATACCTATTGGTAAGCCATTTATCCTAACTATCTCCTTGAATAAAAGGTGGGCAATGTGACTGGCATCATGAGTTATCTTACACGGAATGAAATGACTCATTTTATTGAATCTATCCACAACCACAAACACACTGTCTAAACTAGTTGGAGTCCTAGGTAACCCCACTATGAAGTCGATAATTATGCACTCCCATGGTCTACTTGGGATGGGTAATGGTTGTAAAGACCTACATTTGATGATGTCCCTTTTTTTCCTTCTGACATACTCCACATTGCTCCACATAACTTCTAATATCTTTCTGCATTTTAGGCCACCAATAGAACCTTTCAACTAAGTCTAGGGTCTTATTCAACCCAAAGTGTCCACTCAAACTTCCATTGTGCTTCTCTTGGATGAGGTTCTCCCTCATGGAACCCCTTGGAACACATAACTCTTTGCCTTTAAACAACAAGCCATTCTGCAAGGTATAGTCTATAAACTCACTATGGAAGTGATTCTCAAAATTAGTACACACCTTATAAATTTCTGAGAAATCAGTATCTCCCTCATATAGGTCTTTGAATCCTTCAATTCCTATACTCAACAACTAAATCTCTTGGATGGTGAGGAATATCCTACTAAGGGAATCTACTACCTTGTTATTCACCCCCTTTTTGTGCTTAATACTGAAGGTGTATGAATGCACAAACTCCATCCATTTGATATGCCTCAAACTAAGCTTCTCTTGTGTATTAGTGTAGCTTAAGGTCTGGTTATCAGTGTAAACCACAAATTCCTTGGGCAACAAATAGTGCCTCCACTTCTTAAGAGCCTGCACCAATGCATAAAGCTCAAGATCATATGAGGAGTATCTAGACTTTGCCTCATTAAGCCTCTCACTAAAGAAGGCTACTGGTCTTCCTTCCTAACTTAGGGCTGCACCCACTACTATGTTGCTAGGATCACACTCCACAATGAAAATTTTATCAAAACGTGACCAGTATTGGTTGGGTGACTACTTCCTTCTTCAATTTCTCAAATCCTTTATTGGCCTCCTTGGTACAAACAA
This sequence comes from Thuja plicata, assembly GCA_018584345.1. NCBI lineage: Eukaryota > Viridiplantae > Streptophyta > Pinopsida > Cupressales > Cupressaceae > Thuja > Thuja plicata. The sequence goes on from MU227363.1 coordinate 706,681, forward strand.
ACTTTGTTTTAAGTCCTCCTTTGATAGTATCAAGGACTGGTGCATAGATTTCACTAAACATCCTAACAAACTTCCTATAGAATTGGGCTAGCCCATGGAAGATTCTGACTTCAGTCCCTGTCTTAGAAGTAGGACAACTCAAAATGGCTTCAACCTTGCTCTTATCCATCTTAAACTCACCTTGGGATACTACAAATCCTAGGTAGACTAACTCTTGTTTCATAAACTCACTCTTTTCAGGATTTATGGTGAGCTTCTCCTCCTACAACCTCTTCAACACTAATTATAAGAGTTTCATATGATCTTCCTTTGTTTTTTTCTAAAAATGAGGATGTCATATAGGTAGACAACTAAAAATACACCTATGTAATCCTTCAAGACTTCATTCATGACCCTCATAAAATTACTAGGTGTATTGGTAAGCCCAAAGGGAATTACTAACAATTCATATAGCCCCTCTATAGTCTTAAAGGCTGACTTCCACTCATCACCCTCTTTCATTCTAATATGATAGTATCCACTCTTTAAGTCAATCTTTAAGAAGTACTTAGCACACCCTAAACAATCTATTAAATATTCTATTCTAGGAATAGGAAATATATATCTATTAGTTATCCTATTAATTGCCCTAGAATCAGTGCACATTCTCCACTTACCTCTTTTTTTAGGAGCCAACACCACTGGGACAGCACGTGGGCTTATGCTCTTCCTGATCAATCCTTGATCCAATAGCTCTTGAACCTGCCTTTCTATCTCTGTGTTTTGTTCTGGTGTCATTTTGTATGCAACCTTGTTAGGCAATGATGCCCCTAGCACAAAGTCAATCTGGTGACTTATCTCTCTCTTTGATGGTAATGTATCTGGAGTCCCTTCACAAATCATGTCTTTAAACAAATCTAGTAACACTTTCACTTCTGTTGGCATGGGTGCTTGTTTAGGTGTCTCCTCCTCCTTTGGCTTTACTAGGATAGCATAACCAATTTCACCTTCATCTTTCATGTCCTTTAAGAACTATTTTCCAATCATTAGAAGAGTGTTGGAGTCTATCTTCTCCATTGTTTCTTCTTCTATTAATGACTGTATCTTAAAAGTTACTCCATTCTTCTTCAATGAGTACTTATTCTCCTTCCCATGGTAAACAGCTTCTCTGTCATACTGCCATGGTCTACCAAGAAATATATGGCATGCATCCATTAGCAACATATCACAAAGTATCCTATCTTGATACTTTCTAATAGTGAACTCAACCCACACTTGTTCATTCACCAAGATATTTTTTCCCTTATTCAACCAAGTTACTTTGTAAGGGCATACATGAGGAATCTTTTCCAACTTAAATTTCTGTGCTACTTCCTCTGAGATTACATTGTCAGTAGATCCAGAGTCAATTATTACCCTACATACCTTACCAAGTATCTTACATTTTACTCTAAAAAGATCCCTTCTCTACTTGTGTTCATCCTTTGTAGGTGCTTTGATTAGAATCCTCCTAAGCATGAAGTTATCTCCCTTCTCCGAATCCAGACTGATCTCTGATTGTTTTCTCATGTCCACTTCTTATACATAGGCAATCTTCTTCTCTCCTTGTGAAGTTGTTGGCTTATCTGGAAATCTATAAGCAGGGTGACCTAACTGGCCACAGTAGTAACACTTCAATGTAGCAAAGTGTGAGCTCCTTCCAAACCCACCTGATCTTCCTCTTCCACCATTATGAAATCCTCTTACTTTATTATATCCTCCTCTGTTATTAGACTCATGGTTGTGCTCAACACCCCTAGAGTCTCCTTGGCTTCTATTTTCATTCCCCCTTCCACTAGAACCACCTTTGTATCCTCCTCTGGAGTCTGTACCTCTTCCTCTACCCCTTGAGTTAGAGTCTTTCTTCTTCCTAAGTTTCTCTTCCACTTTTAGGGCCATTTGAAAACAACTACAATGGAGGTTAGAGTAAAGAGGCTGAGCTCTTCTTATATATTCCACCTTAATCCATTAAGGTACTGAGCCACCTTGATGCTCTTTGTCTCTTGTACCCTAGACCTAAGACAAAGCTTCTGGAACTCTTCTGTATAGGATGGCACATCTAGGTCCTTTTGTCTGATATTTTGCCTTCTCTTATGTAGGTGGATAACAAAGTCTTCTAGAAGGTAGTTTTATTTCATCTTAGCCACCATAGATTTCCAATTTTATATTGGCTTTTTCCCTTCTTTCTCTCTTTCTTCTTGTAGAAACTTCCACCAAGCTAATGCTTGTCCTCTTAGCCTTGATTTGGCTATCTTCACCTTATGTGCTTCTGTGATTCCATCACATTCTAAATGGTTCTCCATACCTTCAATCCATTCCATAACCATCTATACATCCATCTTACGACAGAACACTTGAATTCCTTCTAGGGCCTTGCCACTTAATTCCTTGAGGGCCTTGAAGAATGGTTCCTCAGATAGAAGAGAGTCTGGCTCTGGTTCTATCTCCTCCTCAATTTTTTTCTTTCCTTTATCTTTATCTTCACTCATCTATTCTCCCATCTTGTTGGTTGTCTCTGCAACCTCTACCAACTTCAACTTCATTTCTTCCATAGCTTCTTCAAGAAACCTATTCTTGTCTTGCTACTCTAACAAATCCCTTTCCAATTCTGCATTGGTCACCATGGTGCTTTCTCTTATGGATTCACTTCTCTCTGACATGCACTAACCAACTCCCAAGCCTTTCAATGGCTCTGATACCAATTTCATAGGGAGCTCACTCTCAAGAGAGCTCTTTCTCCAATCAAGACCTCACCTTGGGCCTTCTTAGGGTTCCTATCACTACCCTAACTAGAGGACAACTTTGTGATCCTCTATCTCCTTTAGAACTCTCCACCAACTTCAAACTCTCCTTAAGTCCTTCTCCATACTTCTATGCACCCAAAGGCTTATCTTGCCACTTTCTCTCCAAACTGACCTTTCCTATAGAGATAGGCTTCCTAACCATTCCTAAGTCATTTTCAACTAATCTTGATCCAATTTTATTGATCCCTCTATTAGGTTTCAAACAGGTCCAAATTTTCAAGGTTTTAGGCCTTGTAGCCTTTTAGGCCTAATTATCCCTCCTACACACTGTAATCTTGGATTTTGTCACAAAACCCCTTAACAACCCTATGAATCAATTAGGGATTCTTTATATGACTATCCTAGACTCTAATATTTTCAAAGTTTTAGACCCCCACCCTGTCTGTACATAGGACTTTCAAGAAACCCCTACTCTTAAGGGTTTTGGGAACATGTACACTAGTCTATATTCTTGGCTTGATCTAGGTGATCTACTTAACTCCTCTCATCATCTCCTTGCATCCAACTATCAAGGAATCTCTCCCCTACATTCTCCCACCATTTATTGGGTTCACCCAATCCATTTAGCAATCTTTCTTGCTACTGTCTCATCCAAGCTGCTAACAAGAATGCACTGGCACTCACCTAGTGCTTGGTGTTAAAATGATTCCCCTATAAAAAACAACTCCACAAGATATATATAGACTATACATGGAGTCCTCTACTTGAATCCAAGAGTCCATGAAGATCTGACCATGGGAATTCAAGTGGGATGCATATTTACATAACTGGCTCAAAACTAGACAGTGAACGTGAAGAAAAGAAAGAATTTACAAAAGCTTATCCAATAACACTAAAAAACTAAACCAATGCCACAAAAAGTATCTACATGCCAAAACAAAAGGTCTCAATGCATTATTTCATCACTTTCAATCCATTAAACAACTGGATCAAAGCTCTGTTAAAAAATACAGTCACAAATTCTGCTTCACAATGCTCAGTCCTTACACAATGACAACTAACTATCAGATTAGGGTTTAATCCACCTTATATACCTTATTTTCACATGTATGGACCCTCATGTCATTATTTAGGCATCATTAAAGCCATTTCCTATATTTTAGGAAATGTTGTCATGACAACTTTTCAATTTTGAGCAACTTTTACAACTTTTTTGTATTTTATCAAACCACTATTCCTAATGACCCAAATTGACTTCAAATCATCCTATAAGACCTTCAAACAGACAAAAACATCAAAATCCCAATTGACACTCCATTTTGGGATCTCAACCCAAGTTTGACAATTGGGTTGACTTCCTAAGACTTGAACACCTAGATCCTATTTGATCTCATCAACCACTAAGCCCTAATCACTCCTAACTCTAGACACACACAAAACACACTTGGGACTTCATAATTAGTCCTTATTAGCTCTGGTGGTTGGCCAAACCAACCTACAAGCCAAAATTATTCAAAGATCTTTGCAATAACTTAAGCATCCCCTGCACCAAACATATTATCAGCAAGTAAAGATAGACAGAAATGGTGTTCAATTTATTGAATATATGTCTGGTCAAACATTTCTACATTACAATCACTTGGTTATAGAAACAAAGTTGCAATTTGAGACATTGAAAAAAATAGGACGTGGCAATCAAAAGTGGAGGTTTCCTATTGAAGAACATGAAAAACTTTGGAGATAATAAAAGATAGAGAGGATCCAGACTATATGTATCAGGAGCTTTAGGATAAAATTATTTTTGTAGCTCTAGTATTTTCATATTTGAACTCTACATTTTGAACTCTTACTTAATGTATTGGATATTGGATATATGTTATTGAATTCTACAATTTGAACTCTATAGTTATGCATGCTTGGTATATTGTGTATTCTTTTAAAATATATATTTTGATGGTTCAATGGATTTAATATATAGCTTTCATGTATGTTTTTATAGATTTATGTGTTAATGTGTATGTTTTGATACCTCCCCTTAAGACATCCCCTTTTAAATTATTTTAAATTACTTACATGAAAAATTGAATAGATTAGTTAATTGTATTTTAATGGTTTAATGAGTTTATTATATAGCTTTTATGTATGTTGTTATAGATTTTATGTTTTGATGTGTATGTTTTTATACCTCCCCTTAAGACATCCCCCTTTAAACTACTTTAAATTACTTACGTGACAAATTGAATAGCTTAGTTAATTGAATATTAATGGTTCAATGAGTTTATTATATAACTTATATGTATGTTGTTATAGATTTATGTGTTAATTTGTATGTTTTTATACCTCCCCTTAAGACATCCCCTTAAGACATTCCCTTTTTAAATTACTTTAAATTACTTACATGACAAATTGAATAGTTTATTTAATTGAATATTAATGGTTCAATGAGTTTATTATATAGCTTTTATGTATGTTGTTATAAATTTATGTTTTGATGTGTATGTTTTTATACCTCCCCTTAAGACATCCCCTTTTAAACTACTTACATGAAAAATTGAATAGCTTAGTTAATTGAATATTAATGGTTCAATGAATTCATTATATAGATTTTATGTATGTTGTTATAAATTTATGTTTTTATGTGTATGTTTTTATACCTCCCCTTAAGACATCCGCTTAAGACAATTTGAATAGATTAGTTACTTACTTAAAAATAACTCTAAAATATGAAATAACTCATTCATATATAAAATGTTTAAAAGTAACATGTATTTAAATCATTCACATGTATTTAACATATATACATATATGAAATGACTAAAATGAAGATGTATATATGTAACATCTAAAATATGAAATAACTCATTCACATGTATAACATACATACATATATGAAATGAAAAAAATGAACATGTATATATGTAATGTCTAAAATATGAAATAACTCATTCACATGTATAGCATACATACATATATGAAATTATGAAAATGAACATGTATATATGTAATGTCAAAAATATGAAATAACATACCAACATATAACATGTAAATGTATAGGTCTGAGATAACATGTAGATGAAATGTCTAGAATATATGAAATGTCTAGAATATAGATGTGTCTGAAATAACATGTATGTATATGAAATATCTACAATATATCCGTGAAACATGAAATATGTAAAGTAGAATATGTGCTCAACTAGGACCATATCCTGATCTGTGACCTGATGATGGTCCACCTCCTCCTGATCTCTGTGTGCAATAAAGTAAATATATGTTTCATGCATACACACATGTATAATAAACTAAATACTTATGATCATAGAAAAATGAAGTTTGAAAAAATATATAAATTTACCTATCTGTCACGATGCACAAGATCGCCAGGAGTCTGTAAATCTCAATATCCACACTCCATACTGTCCACAATACTCTCAAGAACATGTGTGTGTGTGTGTATATATATATATATTAAATTCAAAATTTTAATTCAAATTATTTATACATTTACCTGTGTAAATTTTTTAAATACATCAAAATTTAAATAAATATATACCGTAGCAGCATGTAATTCTCTCCTGATATCACTCAACTCTGAATCATGTAAGGACACATCACCAGGATCAATCTGCTCATTTAAGGACACGTGTGAAGGATCAATCTAGTCATCTGTAAGAAAGGTGGTAAAAAGTCAACAAACTGGACATGATGAAGTGGCCTGGATAGACTGGTGAGGTGCATCCTCATCAACTACGGTCTGCTGAGGAGCTGTAGGTGGTGCAGGAATATCCTCCTATCTCTATGCACCCTAAGAAACTGATCCATTAGATCTGCTAAGAATGGTGGGGATAAATGATGGGACATCCCTGAGAGGATCCCCGCCGATAATTTGTAAATCCTGATATGCACAAAGTAGATCATTGGATAAATATGTGCCCATACAACACATTTGGTCCAAATCTGATATAGTTGCAACCTCAAAGTTGGGAGATCGTATATCTACTATATGGTATGCATCATAACTAGAGGATGCATCTTGTGTAGGTGGAGGAATGCCTTAACGGAAACGCAACATGTATCTCCCTAAATGATTAGATGACATCTCATGAACCTGTGTCACGATACTCGCGATACTAGAAAATACATCTGTCCTGATCCTGTCATCAGGTACACTCTGTCCTGCAGCTGCTATTTCCAAACCTTTTGGTATGACCAAAAGGTTTGGACCCACCTTTTCCCACTTATTAGTTGGTACTGGGGCATTAGGCCCTTTGAATCTATTTGATAATCTCCCCCTTGCCTGCCCAGCATGACCGGGAAAATTTGTGTAATCAACATCATGATGCAAATGAAATTCTGCAAACAATTGTTTGCAGAATATAGTGGAATCTCATCCTTCTAGAGCCACCTATGATGAGAAGCCAACCATCGAGGATATATAAATGGTGCAATAAGGTCATCCTCACACTGATTATTCATATAACCTCTGACCTGTGCTCTGTCTCGATAATGAGGAAACATGGTCTTCACCATAGCGGTGGAGACCACTGAATAAACCTATCTATACTTCACAGTGCCAGTAATGTTGCGGGAGAGAGAAGTACAAAATCTATCAATAGATATACTATCATAAGGGTTGTATGATTGAACTGTGTCAATCATACAAACTAGTTCCTCTCTAATGATCTTAACCCTATCTCATTTAGGGAGGGTGGTGGATGACTGGATCCTCTTATCAAGAACCTCAATAGCTCATGTCAATCGAGCTATGGTGTTGGCGAATAACTGCTCCATGCCCTCTCTAGAGCCAGCAAATATAGGAGAAGAGCGCTCACTACCACCCCCTGTACACTAGCATCTCCAGAAACTACATGTGATGCCCCTCTACCTGATGCCATGTGATAGAAAAAATAGATCTATATGCTCAAAAGTATAAAGAAGAATATATGTCTAGATCTCTGCACATGTACATGGTCCAATTCTAATTTAATTATCTATTTTTAAACACGTGTTACAAATAAATAAACTTGAAAACACTTGAATGCATATACATTTGAAAGAAAAATGATTTAAAATCATATATACATACATGTGCACATATTTTCTAACGAAAAGAGGTTTTGAGTTATGGATTAATTTTGTCTCTAGGTTTACAACTAGCCTAGTTGAATGTAGATTAATGTTTCATGTTTATGTTTAGGGATAAACTTGGTTTATTTCTCAATTAGGTTTAGGGTTAATTTTTCTTGCTTAGCCCATTCATGTTGGTTTCTAGTGTTCTATTTGAAGGTCAGGGTTCATGTATTGGTTGAACATGTTAGGGTTTATGTTGGTTTCTAGTACGTGCTCTAGTTGAAGATTAGGGTTCATGTTGGTTGAACATGTTATGGTTAATTTCACAATTGGGTTTAAGGATCTACTTTTAAATTAGTTTTACATGGCTAGGGTTCATATATCACTACAACATTTGGGGTCGAATTTCAACCCCAATTTGCGATGACACCACCATTTGTATGTGATTTTTGTGTTTTTTTTCAAGTGCCCTTGATGCTATCGTAATAGCGACTGTACAATCATAATTGTGAAACCTGTGTGATTATAAACAAAAAAAAAGAATAAGAAAGGCTCATTTCTAATTTAGCATGATCGCATACCGTCGTGCGCAAAAAGGGCACACTGTAGAAGTTGATTGGAATCTTGGTATATGGCAGCCACGACTTGAGGTAGGCGTTAGAGCTTTGTCTTCTCATTAACTCAATTTCATTTTGATGGAATTTGTTGATTTAATGGCACAATATGAATGTTAATACTGTAATTGTTTACATCTTTGCATTTGGAATGCTTGATGACCCGTGAGCTTTGAGAGCTAGGGCATCGTTGCTATTACCTTCAAGCTGGCATTTTGCTAATTGTTTGATCTATCTTTATTTGTTTTTTTGTTGATATTCACTATGTGGTACTCCTTGTTTATGATCATTTCACGAGGAAATGTCTTGATGGCACACATGCTGTAGGCTAGGGCATCATGCATTATTTATTATCTCACTGTTTAATACTGGCATTGTTTACATCTTTGCATATGCAATGCTTGATGACCCACGAGCTTTGAGAGCTAGGGCATCATTGCTATTACCTTCAAGTCATTGTGTGAAGTGTTTGATCTCTTTTTATTTGTTTTGCTGATGATATTCACTATGTGGTACTCCCTATTTATGATCATTTCAAGAGGAAATGTCTTTATGGCTCGCGGGCTACAAGCTAGGGCATCATGCATTGTTTATGAGCATTGCTAAGATCCTTTGGATCTAACCCCATCTTTTCCTTCCTTGCAGGTTGTAGATCATTCAGGAGCATACTAGATCAGAACACCGGGTCAACACTTCATTACTTCAGGCAATGTTTGGTACCTTCATTATTTATGTTCATCCACTTATGTATGTTTGCATTCATTCATAGTCTTCTCAAAATTGGCTATACTCATATTATTCTTGTGTTTGATTCTTCCCACTATGATCAATTTAATATTGTAAATCTTGACATAGAATTTGATATCAACCTGTCGATATGATTACAATGTGGGGGAGTCAAAGAAAATATATGTACAGTTATAAAACTCAAAGTTAAATTTACAAAGTAACATATCATTTATAAAACCTACCAAAACATGTCATTTTTTGTCACAACTAAATATTTCTCACCACGAGAAAATAGATTGACCATTTTCTATCAAAACCATATGTGCAGATATAAACATTAAGTACAACATGTCCAATTTTTTTGCAGATATACACATCAAGAATCATGTCATATAATACAAGGGAATTCAATCAAAATAGGGATACGATCACTAGATTGTTGTCTAACTTTCAAAGAGAAGGCGATGACAAATGTTATTGTCCATGCAAGAGTTGTAACAGCTTAAAGACAAGAAGAATCAAAACCAAAATAGAAAAGAGATATTGTAGGGAGAATGGTCACATTGAATGGGGGTTTGATTATCATCCATTGGTAATTGTTGTTTGTTATATTGTTTTCACAATTAATATACATATGAACAATGGAAGGAGGTTTGATTATGATGCAGGAGCATCCTGGGTGTAAGAGAAATCTTGCATCACCCAAAAATATTTTTGTTTTTATATTCAATAAGGGCTATTTTGTGCAGAGCTGCTATTTATGGAAAGTTACTATTTTTGGTAATTT
>MU227363.1:739810-750615 GCA_018584345.1 Thuja plicata
CCAACATCAATTGTCTGAGCTTCCGTAGGGAGTGATCCCGACCCTTCTTCAATGTGCAATTCTTCGACTTGACTTGACCCTCCTACTTCAGCTTGTCCTTCACCTTCTTTAGTTTTATGATAATATGCTAATGCAACTTTATAATTTGTTTTTTCAGCACTAGGTGATCTTTTTCTATAAGATTTACGTTGTCTTCCCTTCTTGTTCCCCATTTCTTCTCTTCAAAAATGTCTTCCAAATGTATTTTTTCTTCAAAAAAATGCTTTGAGATAATATTTCTCCTCTTCAAAATTATGCCTTCGAAAAAAATAGAAATAACAATCTTTATTCCAAAAATGCATTTGTAAAAATTGAACAATAATAGAAAAAGTGAATTACTTGTTGCAATTCGGTTAAAAACTAAAAACAAAAAAATTTAGATCTATATCATTCTAAATTTTTCAAAAAAAAATTTACAACATGGCCGACCTACTTTGCGCGAAGTAGGCAAGATAAAAATCTGGCGGGATTGTTTTAACCAGAATTTTCACTTAAGTGGCTTCGCACGAAGGGTCTTCATGTGAAGCCCCTTAGACCCCTTCGAGCGAAGGGGGTCTTCGCTCGAAGACCCCTAAAATGAAAATTTCTTGTTTGAAAAAAAACAAGTCTTAAAAATTGGTCTTTCAAGGCTTGGGACAGTGACCAAATCAAATGCTTTTCTTAAATACATGATGCCAAATGATGCAATTCAAAATAAGCTTTCTAATGAATATAATTTTAATACATATTGAGTTCGTTATCACTTTCAAATATTACTTCAACTAAACATAGGTTGTTTGGCGATTCAACAACCTATCTCTTAAAGGCTTTGGGAAAAATAGTAAATTATAAAAAATAAATTATGAAAAATATGTAGGAAACGCGTATTTGTGTTACCTTTCTATATTAAAAAATAAATTGAATTTCGATATATACATTTCAAGTTACAGTGATCAAAGTGACCTTATGTCTAAATTACAGTTACTGTCACTTTAAAACTTAATAAACTATAAAATATTGACCCAAAATGAATGAAACCAATTACATCCACTAGATATTGAAGTTACAAATATAATTTCAAAAGAATTACATCGTTATCATATTTAAAAAATAAGTTATGCTGATCCAAGTGAAAGTCACTTATTAAAATTATAGTTTTTTCACACAAACCACTTTTTGAAGGAGAAGGAAAAATGAATTTTTTTTTTTTTTTAAATATATTTAGAAAATAGAAAGAAAATGTTAAAAGACCCTAGTTTATATCATCTACAAATTCCTTATAGTTTTGCAGCAATATGTCTTCGAAAATGAAGTTTTTTCTCAAAATGTTGATCTTTGTGTCAAAGTTGGCCAAAAAGTGGGACACGTATTGTGGGATCACCCATATATATACACACATATATATATATATGCATATATATATATATATATATATATATGCATGTATGTATGTACATATATAAATATAGATCTCTCTCTCTCTCTCTCTCTCTCTCTCTCTCTCTCTCTCTCTCTCTCTATATATATATATATATATATATATATATATGGTATTCATATGTGTTTTATGTACTCTCTAGTTTTTACGCCTTATGAAATTTGTTAGAGTTGCATTAAGGAAGCTTGCGAGAATAATGCCAAAGCTAGGAATGTAATTATATTGTTTGAATTTTATTGTGAAGGAAATGTAGGATACGTTCTCTCCATCCTATTGAGCTGCTTGTTGAAGAATGTAGAAAAGGATTTGGATTTGATTGTAGAGACAATTTTAAAAGCATTAAGTAATATATCCAAAGTTACAATCATAATTAAAGCATCATCTTCGCAAATAAAATTCCTACAATCCAATGCAATCAATAGTAGAGAAAAACAACTAGAAAAAGATAAATACTTATGTTGGTGCCTAAAAGAAGACCAAACAATAACTTCACATAGGTCTAAAAAAGTGTTGACAAAATGTAATCAATCTTAAAAAACTAATGAAAACTCTCAAAACTAGGAGACGTAGACTAAAAAATCTGATAATATGTTGGTGATGTCCACCAAACTTAGGAGAAAAAAATACAATATAACCTTCACACACACGAGAGAGAATAAACTAGACTATTTCATTTGAATACAGATAATTGTACTAAGATGGAAAAGTAATGTACAAATGCCTTGCTTATTAAGGCAAGGAGAGATCTAGAAGGCATAATTGACATTGAACTACCAAACAATTATTAAATGCACTAAATAAATAACTTAAATGTTTGATGCCTAAGTAAACTTAAACATAGGTAAATGGTAAAAACTCAAAATGGGATTAAGGTGTAATCTACCCTCTCAATCATATGACATGTTTCCAAGATATGTGTAAGTGTCCTAAGGCATTACGGTGTATTAGGAAAATATAGTTTTAATATTTATTCTTACTATTGTCTGTAATAAATACCAATAAAAGTGGGTTGTGAACATAGGTATTTGATATTGTTGTCCACAAGTGTACTTGCCTAGAATGAGATAACTAGTGGCTTACAAAGTGGAAAATGAGTGATCTTTTGGATTCTCCAACTGGGTTCTTGGAAGAGGCAATATATGTCTATTGGTATCCCATCATTTATTATATTTAATGTAACACTTATCTTGCAAGATTGGGCACCGAAGTTGGAGATAAATTATTAAAGCCAACATTCATGTCCTTTTGTCTTTTGTTAAAGCATTCTAATGGTTGTGTTCATTTAGAATGGAGATTATTCTTTGTACACCTTTATTGGTGATTATGGAGCTCTTTCCATCCTATGAATTCAACTCTTTGGTTGTAGAAAGTATGAGGAACAGTTGAATTCATATTTAATCTACAAGAACAAGGGTGGGTAGGAGGCATAAAGAGGTTTTTCATAGGTACATAAGCAATACCATGCTGGAGGAAAATATGAGAGTGAAATTGAATGTATTGTAATAATCATGTCTATTTTTTATAATGCATACTTGACCTCTCTTCTTGGTGGAGTTCTTTCCTGCAAGGGTTTCTCCATGTAGATCCTATGATATGTAGTATTCTTATGTTAATTTTTTCCTCGTTCTTATCTTATGGTGATGTTATTATTTATTCTTTGTTGTTATAAATGCACATAAGATAGTGTCATTAAGCATGATATGTAGGTTGATTTTTGACAAGAAGGATTTAATCACGGTTTTCCATATTAAGGCAACTTAATTTTTAGATTTCATATAAGTTTTAGATTTTCATGTTTTAGTTGTCCAAGCTTGTATCTCATCCTTTAATTGGTTAAATATTAGATAGAAATTGATCTTCAAAATCTTAGGTATTGAACCTATTTATTTTTTAGCATGATTGGGATTCTTTAATCTCTATTTTTTATGTTAAGTGACAATTTTGAGAAAGCCAATTTTTTTTTGAGATGGTGATCAAGGGAGGCAGTTTGGCAATAGTTTCATTTGTAATTTTATATATTAGTGTGTGATATTTAATGCTATGTGTTAGAGTATTTTACAAAATCTTCTATCTATATTTGATTGGTGGACTTTTGGATTCTTAAGTTGATTTCAAACCAGGCATTACTTATGCAGTGTATTTTTGGGGAAGATATAAGTGTCATAAGACCTTAATCAAAGGGTCCCTATGTATTTTTGCATATACATATATTCTTTACTAATGGAGATAAGCTTGTGCAATATGGTGAATGTAGAGGTATTTATTCAATTATATATTAGGTTAGATATATGGATTGTAGAAAGTCTTCCTATTATGTGTTTTCCCTTTTTTGTGGGTATGGTTAGCTAGATGTGTTAGTGATTGATTATGGTTGGTATTTTACTTGTTTGAGTCTTTGGTAGATACTTGATCTTGTCCTGAATTAGATGGACATTTATGTTTTTCTTTAAGTTGGGGCATGCTAAATTCTGAGATATTTAGTGTGATCTTGGCTTGGGATTCTTATTTTCCATGCTTAGAAATGATGGAGAATAAGGACGTTATGGTCAAGATGGTAGCCACTTCATAAATGTTTCAAGTTATTTTTTTAACCAGTGAACATAAAATAGTTATTTGAGGCTATAAACATTATGCCTCTAGTGATTAGTTCATTTGTTAGAACCCCTTATGATTTGACAATATGAATATCATATAAGAGAATGCTAGATTTAGGTTTTCTATTCAACTTGTATATCCTAAGATTTAATTTAATTGTTTGAAAATTATTAATTATATATACATCAACATAGTAATTGGCATGGGAGAATGGATGTTCATGCAAGAGTGGGGACATATATAATTATTTTATTTTTCTATGTGAATACGATAGATTCACCATTTACAGCTGTTGTAGTTCGAAGGTGGCAAGTTTTTCCATGACGCATATTCACATTCTCAAACACTGCACAAGTGGAAGAAAAAAAGCTTCCGTGAATTAAAAGGCACCCAAAAATATCAAAGCTAAAGTGGAAGAAAGCCAACCATAATCTGCTATCCTTTTAAAATTTCCAATGTTTATCAAATAAAATAAAAGACTTTGAAAACAAGGAACCCTTTTGAAAAAATTCAGAGTTTTCTAATCAAAACATTGTTTAAAAAATTGTATTCAAAGTAAGATTTATTACGACTATTGAAATTTAAGACCTCGCAGTATTTAAAACACAGAAGAATAGAGATTGATGTTTCCAATTGTAAACCATTTTGTCAAGCAATTACTTTACAACAACGCGTTATCCCCTTGAATAGAGAGCTCAACGATTTCAAATTGCTTTGCTCAGCTAAAGCAATATAATAGAAAGCTATCCGATCTTTGACAGAATATATTGTCATTGTCAAAGATCGTCCCCAAATTCCGGACATACATTCAATTGGGTCTCAAATTTATGACAGCCTAGTCAGTGCTGGGATAAGGATAGAAATGGGATTTGATGGTTTTTTTTTTTTTTTTTTTGTCCTTCTAAGGCTGGAATTTGATGCTCTATTTAGTCTAGATAGTATATGACAGCTTAAAAAATTATTAGATCATATATATTATATATTATTCTCTATATAAGATAACTTAAATCATATATATTATATGTTATTCTCCATATAAGATACATAAGTTATTAATTAATTGTAAAAAAAATATTATGAGTAAACACAAAATAATATTACAATTTATTATAATAATATATATTATTTTATAATAATTATTATAAAAATATGAATTGATTTATAGTAATTGAAGAGAAAGATAAAAAAAATTTAATTCTTAAAATAATTTAATATAAAATTTAGATTAATTTCTATTTTCTTATGAGAATTTAGAAACTTGTCAATGTTGTCATAATAAAATAGAAATTAACATTCTCACATTTATTATTAATAATTACTAACTATTTTCATTTAATATTCATATGTAATATAACACACACACATATTGTAGAAACTCAAATCTGAAACATAATTAATTCATTTAATTATTTACTCATCTTCTATAGTTTTAGGTAAATTAATTTATTTAATTTATCTAACATATTTATCATATTTAATTAAATGGGCGTTACATTTATTTAATTAAATAATTAGTACATATTCCTCTATAGTCACTGTATTAATTAAATAGTCTATCTGTTTAATTAATTTTCCCATTTTCCCAATCCCTTTAGATAAATTAATTAATCTAATTTATCTAATGTCCAAATCTATTTAATTAAATAAATTTGTGTTTAATTAAATATCCATTTCCTCTATTTGAATTAAAAAGAAAATTTTAAATTCATATCCTCTCATCCACTTACATTCTCCTACTTTTCCCACTTGCATTCCTAATCTTGCCTTAATTAGATAAATACCCTATTTATGTAATTAATCTCTATCCTCCCCTAATCCCTAACCACTTGCAAAATCCTAACCTATCCACTTCCCCCCAAGTAACCTATCTCATTAGCTTAATCCCCCTCTAATCATTTGCACATTCCTAAGTGTGAGGATTAGAGAAGCAAAGTCCAACTTTGCTTCTTTCATCCCAATCCTCACCCAAAGTGCCTTTAAGACCCTTTATCAATGCATTGATTTTGGGGTTTTGAGAGATAAATGTCATTTATGGCAAGTCTATTTCCCCATCCCTCAACCACATAAAGGTTGACATCTGGCCACCCCTCATTAATGGAGGATAGCCCTCACCTCCTCAACTCTCCTATATAATTCCCTCATTTCCCTTCAATTCAGGATTTCATTATTATCCATGATCTTTGAGGATCTATATATTTTAGTCATCCATTATCCTTGTGAACTCATAATTTGATCCCACTCCATTATCACATTTAAATCCAAAAATCCTTGAAATCACTATCCACTCTCTCATTATGCAAACTCATGCATTTCTGAGAGAAACTCAGTCAGACTTGTGAAAATCCTTTGAATCCCTCTTATAGGTACTTCCCCCAAGCTTAAGAAAATATGGAGCACTCTAATGTTGTTATGTTATCAAAATCGTGAGCACACATACAATCAAAACATCTTGGATAAATCGTTGCAACAAAGAGGCTACAACATGGTCTTAGTTGGTTTACTTTCTTGCTTGTTTTATTGTCTCTTTATGTCTTATATTGATTGTTGCACTGTTTTATGTTCTGAGTGTATTTAATAGTTTTTTATTTAAAAAGTAGCCAGAACGAGGGGGCTGACCCAACACAGAAAAAAAATCCAGCACGAGAAGTGTCAGACTACTGGAGCACAAAACCATCAGTAGCACACCCTTAGCCTATCCCCTTCTTAAAAAACAAAAACCAAAAACTAGTAACCACATGCCCCAACTTCACCACAAAATTGGTAACCAGCCTGTGATCACTAACAGACCCCAACTTCACAATGAAATTGGCAACTAGCCTGTGAACATCAGTAGCAGTAAAGTTCTTAAAAAACTTAACAAAAGCATAAAACCAAAGAACAGTCTTATGACCAACATAGTTAAAAAACACCATAAAAAACTGGCCCTTAACGGTCGACCACCAGTAGCAGCTAGAGAAAAAGATCATCAAAAAAGAACAGAAGGAAATCGCTTGGGGTTTTCCCCCCTCCATTTAGCAGCAGCTTCAGCCAGACCTCTACAAGAAACTAGAAGAGCTTCCCATCATTCTTTTCCTCCTCTGAAGTCTTTGAACTCTCCAGGTGTAGAAACTAAAGAGTCGTAGCTGCTGAATGCATCACTTTAACGATGAATTCTGCAATTTTGTTGAAGCTCTCTCCCAGCTCCCTAATTTCATCCTTCATCACCTATAGGTCATTTTTGGAGCCCAAGTCCTAAATTAAGTCCTAGAGTGTATTTAATAGTTAACTACATTCCTTTGCACACATTTCTCTATACACATTTTTGGCACACTCGGTGGGACCCACTTCATGGGTTCACAACTAACGTTTATGGTATTCTAGGCACTTTCTAACACTTGCAGGTTTTGGGGGCTTTTATACACAAACCAGCAGATTCACCTCAGAAAGTTCACGTGCATCAACAGAATTGCCAAAAATGAATATAACATTTTCCAGATTTTCAGCGGAATTGCTCTGTGAAACAATGGAAGCACTGATCAGCAGAATCACTATGTGAAACAGAAAAAGCGTCGATTAGTAGAATCGTTATGTGAAACAGCAGAAGAGTTGATCAGTAGAATCGCTCTGCAAAATAGCAGAAGCACCGATCAACAAAATCGCTCTATGAAATAAAAGAAGTGTCGATCAACAGAATCGCTCAGTGAAACAGCAAAATCATCGATCAGTAGAATCACTCTATGAAATAGCAGAATCATCGATCGGTAGAATCACTTTGTGAAATAGCAGAATTGCTCTGTGAACAACAGATTTTCCATTCTGCAGAATCGCTCTGTGAAATAGCAGATTCGCCCTGTCATCCAGCAGATAAGTTGTTTTAAATTTTTTTTTCCAGAATTATTTCAATTCTCAATTTTGCTAATTTTCTAACACTTATTGTTTATCCTACCGTGGAAGAAGGCTACTTGCATCTATTAAAGACCCCATAAAATTAACATGTGTGTTTGCAGGACCATCAAAGAAAAGGGGTTATTTTCAAAACAAACTAATTAATCAATGAACTGCGTGTCCTTTTAGCATAGGAACCCCTCATTTAGTGCTTAAAAATAAACAAAGCTTTTCTTGATGTGTTTTGTTTGATAGGCACATTTTTGTTTCTTTAGAGGGTCTACCTCCTGAACAGCCTATAAGTTCAGGTGAGAGGGAACGACCCAAGCGATAATGGCTAATGCCAAGCATTTCCAAACTGCTATATAAAAAATGCAGTTGTGATAAAAGTCACAATCAATATGTATGAGTTCGTTATACCACCAAAAATTTCCTACAGTAGCCTTGTGATGCATTAAAATCCTTCACTACAAGACATAAAATACCTTGTTTTGAAAGAACTGGGAGATCCCCCTTAACTGGGAATATTGTTTAAGTATAGCCACCTGAATAGATACCCTTACTAAGCACCATTTGTCTAGTTTTCCAAAATCTCACATTTGTTAGTGTGGAAGGTCAGAGATCGACTAAGACACACCACACTTTTGTGGTTGATAGTAGAGATAATGGTTCCTTGGGAATTGATGACCCTTGGAATTTGAAGCTTAGTGTGCCTGAGAAGTGAGTGCACAAAGAAGGAACCCGTGCCTCTAAGCTTCTAAGTTATCCTCTTTGAATAAGCATTGTTGGAATTCATTCCAAGTGGGGATTCAGTAAATAGTACCCCTTTCGCCTTAAGTTGTACATGTTCTTTAGTTACAAAATTTGTTCGTGTGTTTGTATCACATATCTTTTGCCAAAACAAATTCAGTTCAACTTACTATCATTCAACATACCAAGTTCCCCAGTTATGCTCTAATGTTGTGCAGATGTGCGTCTTCCTTTGGCAGTATTGAACATACTTAGCATAGCCATTGTTCATGTTGTTCAGCAGATTTTTTGGTCTATTTAGAAGATTTGATACCTACTATCCTACAGATACACTCTGTCTAACCCAAGATCTATCGTATCACAGATACGTTCTATAAATCCCCAGATCCATTGTTCCACGGATACACTTTGTGAAGCCTTGGATTTGTTGTGTTGTGGATGTGCCTGTTCTGCAGCCAGTTCATTGTCCCCATTGACACATCTTTATACCTTTCTATATCTACCTCATCCACATCTTTTCAAACAAACATGTCCTATCAGCATCATCCTTTGGTTCACAAACTATCTACTTTTGAAAACAGAGCCTTGTGGCCATTTTAGGTCTACATTGGTTTCACATCAGCCACATCCTCCATATTTCATTGCTTATAAATCCTTCAACATTATCCAAGTCAAAATCCAAGATCCTTGTATCCTCGAGTTGTCGTGCACCTACATCTTTATCTTACGTCATTTCATAGCTTTCTTTCAGACTAGTCTTGTCTAGATTTGCTTGTCCTTCATTGTTGTCATATCACCTTGATCGAGAGGTTTGGTATAATTTGATCATCTTGTACCTTAGGACCATCAGTTTTTTCTACAGCTACTATTTGTTAGGAATAACAGTACACAAGCACAACTAAGAGGGGGGTGAATCAATTGTGATATAGAATATTAAAATTTATACTTTATAAACCAAAATTGCAATACAAATGATAACATAATAAATGCCAACACAATAACACAATACTTGTTGTCGAGGAAACCCTGTTAAAGGTAAAACCCCAGTGGGAATTAGCACCCACAAATAATGTACTAAGAGTATAGTTGATGACATGTAACTGATTAAATGGATGACTATATTAAGTTGAAGATGATGCAAGACATTAAATCAGTTAATGTCTTGTATTGTCATTGATGTCAACTTGATATCATCTGTATGGTCATATACATAATGCAAAGACTTTAGAGAATCAATGGAATAAAGGTTATGCTTTCATCAATGCATAAAAGTCAATTATTCACTAAGTGACAGACTACACTGGCGGAGTGCACACCATCGGTAAAGACAAAGATAAAGTCACAGTGATGCCCGATGAGCAGAAGACAGTGTTTCTAGACGAAGAAGAATCAAAGGATTCCCGACGAGCTAATAATAGTGTTGCCCGAAGAGAAAGATCCAACGATGCCCGACGGACGGAGATCCCAAAGTTAACTGAAGTTACACCGATGAAACTGGCAGTTGTCACCGGCGATGAACTACAAAATTGACGGACAGAATAGAGAGATCAGAAAATGACAAAATATCTAGCCGGCAGAGCTAAAGGATAGACTTAACTGGTTATTTTATTTGTTTTATTTGACCACAGTTAAGTAAATGATTTGTATAGTTGGAAAGAAGATAACTACAAGATAAATCAGGAGTTAAAGCCATAAATCAATTTGGCTGGATTGTTTTTCATGCCAAGAATCAAGAATCAAGAATCAAGAACCTAGAATTAAGGAAAATCATGTCTATATAAGAGACAAATATAATTCACTTTAACGGGGGATGAGTAAGCAATCAGATGCACAGGGGAGTGAGTTGATAGAAGACGCTGAAGATAAATTGATGAAGGATTAACTTCATGCAGTCCTGATCAATCAAGCTGAGGGAGAGCTAAAGAATTCTGCAGACACCGACGGATAGAAAAGCACAACATCATAGAGAAGAAAGAGTTAAGTACAAAGGAATTGTATTGATATATTGATAAAAAAGACATTGTAAGTAAATAGATCTGAAAATCTGCAATTCAGTTGCATTAGAAATAGGTCATTTTGTTTCAGTTTAACCATTGAAGCATTAAGTCTCTTAACAGAGCAGGACTTAACAGTCTTTTGT
>MU227363.1:751192-767370 GCA_018584345.1 Thuja plicata
CTGATTCCCCCCCCCCCCCCCCTCTCAATTATTACTAACATATAGTATCATTGTTAAAAGATTTAGCCTTGTTAGGAGTTTATTATAATATTACAGCACATAGTCCCCTGTTTAAGGGCATACCATGTTAGGAGTCAAGAAAAATAGTAGGCTCACTACCCAGGCACACTACCCAAAGAAGGCTAAAGTCACTCTCAAGGATTCACAATCTGAATAAGTGTATATAAGAAATATACAATCCAGTGAACTGTCTGATAGAAACTGTATTTTCTTGGTCAGTTCCATTGAAGTATTCTTATCACAAACTCTTCTCTACATCCAGCAAAAAAACAAGCCTCGCAGAATTCACACTTTTCTACCTTTTCAATCTCTACCACATCTTTCCAAAAGAAAATATCACTCATATATACCCTATTACAATAATTCATTAGGTCGACCAATTAAGATTTCCCAACTACACAAACAATTAATTAGGTCATCCAATTAGGCTTTCCCAATATACAAATAATTGTTCAAACCCTTTCTAAGATACACACGGTACCTATAACAAGTAAACATCAATTACAATCCATCAATTATACTCTAAGATCTACAATCCATGCTTACAATTCATAATACATGCTACATGTCTGAAGTCTGCCACCAAAAATAGGTCTCCTCCAGAATACATGTCATAGCTGACATCACCAGTACTCTCACAACTATCAATCAATAATGAACATTGTTCAATGTGTCCTCTGTCATCCCAATAAGCTCGCATATGCTGAAACATCTTCATCTGTAAGATATATGAAAAATACTAGGACCTTCTCTATCAATCATTATTGTCACAGTCCAGGAACCAGTCTTCACTAAATCATCTATACCATCACCAATATGTAACCTCAGGTCCAGATACTTTAGGAATAATATCATTACACATATGTCTCCATATCCCTATCTTCAATCATTCAGAATCATCCATACAGTGTCGGTACACTTTTGTCAGTCAAATAACCAATTTGTTCTCTTCACAGAAACATATGTTGACATCAGTGACAAAACATGAATAGTATCCAAATTTGATATCATCCAACAATCTCCCCCTTTGGAATTGATGGAAACATATGGGAAAATCCATCAACCCAAAAATTACTCTCTCTTAATATAATCTTCTCAATATCCTCAACACAAATCTCCCCAAAATAGCAGGGATTTTCACATAGAATCTTTCCCCTTCTAGCAGCAATGGAAAAGGGTGCCATAAATCTTCTTTGATCTTCTGTAGCTTTTTCAAATCTTCATGTCTCCAATAACTAGGTGAAAAATCACCCAAGTGCACTAGTATTCCAGCAATTACTCCTCTCGAGGATTAAAACCATATATCAAGTCCAGAAAGTGATATAGCTCTAAAAGCCACTGGACTGATGCATACCTTGCATCAATTAATTTTCACAAGGAGGAGTTCTGACCCCAAGCATGCTTCTGAGATACTCAAAAGCATCTTTTGGCAAAGGTTTTGTAAATATATCTAATATCTCTTCCTTTGTGCTAATATACTCCAGTTTGATCTCTTTCTCTGCTACCTTCTCCCTCAAGAAATGATACTTAATAGAAATGTGTTTAGTTTTTGAATGCATCAGAAGATTGTTTGACATATTCATTGTGCTAGTGTTATCACAATGGATAACCACTGGCTCTTCAAAAATTATTCCAATGTCCTTCAACATTTGTTTTATCCAAACAACTTGTGTGCAATTTAGTATAGCAGCAACATACTCTGATTCAGTAGGAGATTGAGCAATACAGTCCTACTTCTTACTTAACCAAGAAACCAACCTTATCCCAAGGAAAAATGCACCACCGCTTGTGCTTTTTCTATCATCCACATTACCTTCCCAATCATCATTAGTATAAGCCTACAAAATAAAGTCATCTGATTATTCATACCATAATCCATATTATGTTGTTCCTCTCAAGTATATGAAAATTCTTTTCACAGCAAGAAGGTGTGTCTCTTTAGGATCTTCCTGATATCTTGCCACAATTCCAACTGCATTGGTAATATCTAGTCTATTGTGAGTTAAATATTATAGACCACCAATCATTGACATCTCAAATTCATTTTCCATTTCTTTAAATAACTTCTTACTCATCTTATCATTGCCTCCAAAAATGACAACATCAACAAAAATTATAAAGTACCTCTCACCATAATAAGATCGTGTTCTTGTAGAACCAAACAGATCTATATGCACCAGTTCCAACTTCCCTTTCGCTGAATAATATTTTCTTCTAAAACTCATTTTGGTATGCTTCCCCATAACACACTCTCTACACATAGTGTTAGATGGCTTTAGAATTTTTGGTAGATATCTTACAGCATTATTCATAATTGCCTTCACAATGTTATCAAAGTTAACATGGAAAAATCTTCAATGTCATAGCCAACTTTCATCAACCTTCACAATAAAACAAGAAGCTTCAGATGTATTCAATTCAAATACATTACCTCTAGAATTAGTACCAGATGCGGTCAAGTCTCCTCATTTACTTCTGATAGAGCATTTCCCATCAATGAATTTCAATTGATAACCTCTATCCACTAACTGCCCAACACTCAACAGATTATGCGTAAGTCCATCAACAAGTAATACATTGTTAGTATTAGTCTTTCCCCAATGATAAGCTTATGAGTATTGTCACCAAATATAACAACACCACCATCATATCTTTTTAGACTCACAAATTTATTTTTATCTCCAGTCATATGATGTGAACAACCACTATCTATAACCCATTCAAATTTATTTTCAACACAAGATACTAAGGCTTTTTCTTCATGTATAGGTTCATCATCCTTTACAGCAATAAATCTAATTTCATCATAGTCACCATCATCATCAGAAACACCCTCACTAGCATAATAACAGTCCTTGTCTTTAGGATACTGTGATTTTTAAAACTAAGGTTTATTCTTAGGAACCCTTGTAGGACATCAAGATGCAAAATGACCAATCTTGTTACATGAAAAACATTTCAAAGGTAATTTGCCTTCAAATTTTCCCTTACCTCTATTTTTCTATTCTAGCAATCAGTGCTACCACTTCATCTAGTTTTATTTCTTCCTCCTGTATCTGTTCCCATTCATCAACATAGTCTCCAAGCTCTTCTCTCAAGTTACTATTGTTGGTGCTCGCAATTCTAGATAAGGTCTTTTTGTTTCTATGCACGGTTGCCTTGAATGTTGACTCAACTTTAGGTAAAGAATCTCCCAATTATGCGGCCTCAAAAGTAGTTAGCTTTCCAATCAACATCTCTCTAGTGAAGTTTGGTGTCAAAGGTATAATCTCCTTTATAGCTTGTACTTTAGTTCTATATGCAGGTGTTAGAGATCTTATAATCTTCGTAATCACTTCTTCCTCATTGTAAGTACCTCTAGAGTTTCTAATGCCAGTAACCACTTCACTAATTCTCTGTTCATATGCCCTAATGTTCTCATCTTCTCTCATTTTCAGTGATACCATCTTTGTCTTCTAGTTTTGTAACTTTTCTTGTTTAGTAAACTTATCTCCTTCATACAGTGCCTCCAATCTTGTCCAAATCTCCTGTGCAGAGTCCAAGTCTTTTACTTCTGTGAATTCACCTTCAGAAAGTGTGTTGATCAATGATTCCCTTGCAACCATATTGCATGAAAATAGCTTCTTATCATCTTCATTATCTTTCTCCAATTCATCCTCAGTCGTTATCTTTTCATTCTTTTTCGTGATCATCCAGTAGTCAATTCCCAAACATAGAAAATGTGTTCACATCTTGTTCTTCCAACTGACAAACTTTTCAGGATCAAATTTTAGACTATCCTTCCTATTGTAAGTCTTCTTCAGGGTCACCTCAAGCTATTAAGATTTCTCTCTAAGGACTAGTAGCTCTGATACCAATTTTTAGGAATAACACTCTATAAGCACAACTGAGAGGGGGGTGGATCAATTGTGATATAGAATATTAAACTTTATACTTTATAAACCAAAATCGCAATGCAAATGATAACACAATAAATGCCAACACAATAACACAATACTTGTCGAGGAAACTATGTTAAATTTAAAACTCCAATGGGAATTAGCACCCATAAATAATGTACTGAGAGTATAGAATCACTGTTAAAAGATTTAGCCCTGTTAGGAGCTTATTACAATATTACAGCACATAGTCCCTGTTAGAGGATAAACCCTGTTAGGAGTCAAGAAAAATAGTAGGCTCACTACCCAGGTACACTACCGAAAGAAGGTTAAATCCACCCTCAAGGATTCACAATCTGAACAACTGTATATAAGAAATATACAATCCAGTAAATTGTCTGATAGCAACTGTCTTTGCTTGGTCAGTTTCAATGAAGTATTCTTATCACAAACTTTGCTCTACATCCAGCAGCAAAACAAGCCTCACAACATTCACACTTTTCTGCCTTTTCAATCTCTACCACATCTTTCCAAAAGAAAAGATCACTCATATATACCCTATTACAATAATTCATTAGGTCGGCCAATTAAGCTTTCCCAAATACACAAACAATTAATTAGGTCAACCAATTAGGCTTTCCCAATATACAAATAATTGTTTAACCCCTTGCTAAGATACACACGATACCTATAAAAAGTAAACATAAATTAAAATCCATCAATTATACTCCAAGATCCACAATCCATGCTTACAATTCATAATACACGTCACATGTCTGAAGTCGGCCACCAAAATAGGTATCATCCAGAATACATGCTACAGGCGACACCACCAGTACTCTCACAACTATCGATAAGTAAAGAACATTATTCAATGTGTCCTTTGTCATCCCATAAGCTCACATACTCTAAAACATCTTCATCTGTAAGATATACGCAAAATACAGAGACCTGCTCTGTCAAGCATTACTATCACAGTCCATGAACTTGTCTTCACTAAATCATCTCTAACATCACCAATATGTAATCTCAAGTCAAGAAACCTTAGGAATAAGTTCATTACACATCTTTCTCCATATCCCTATCTTTGATCGTTCTAAATCATCCGTACAATGTCTGTACACTTCTGTCAGTCAAATAACCAATTTGTTCTCTTCACATAAACATATGTTGACATCAGTGACAAAACATGAATATCAACAGCATGAATAGTATCCAAATTGGATATCATCCAACACTATCCAATCCAATCAATACTAGGTGTTTCAACTCACATTTGAGCATCATAAAATCCTTTATCTTAGAACACCCTCGTTATCTTACATTCAGTTTTCACCATCATCCAGTTATAGTCTTTTCTAGAGAATTTTTTGCCCACAACATCCATATCTATCATCACCTTTCCATCCTCCTTGGATTCTTTCCTTCATCCTAATTTGAGATTAATTCTCATCCTATTTTGAGCTTATTGTTCATCCTAATCTAACCTTTTGTCTATCATGTATTTGCATCATTCATCCCTATCCAACTCATGAGCTAATCATTATGTCACAATTCTATTATGATGAGTTTGGTCCTCCTACCTTTTCTTCCACACCACCCCATTCTGATGATGATGAGATTATTGTAGACCATGATGAGTACATTCAAAACCTTAGCAATATTTCTCCTAGCGTCCTCCAATATCGATTCATTCCTCCAAACTATCTCATCATGCCTCCATCAATACCCACTAGCACTTCCTATCATACCTTTGACAAGGGAAATCCATTGAACCATCCATCCACATCTCTCTCCTATATCACAACCCAATATCCTTCTTATACAACATTCATTCTTGCATATTCTCCCATAGTCATATCCCAATCTCCATCTTTTCATGACAACACTCTCATCTTCACCCCTAGTCTAAATCCATCTTCCCACTATCCTTCAACTCATACACCTAGTCCTTCAGTTAACACTAATCCAAAAATACATTACCATAATCTATCTACCATCCCAAATCCACCATCTACACTATCCTACCCCACTCCTCCATCTAGTTCTCCCTATCTCATTCCCCCATCAACACCATCCTATTTCAATCCACCTTCATCAACGTCATCTTATTTTAGTCCACCATCTTTCATTCCTTCTTACATTACCACAACTCCCATTCCACAATCTCCATACGTCCCACAATCTACCTCATGTGATATATCCCAATCCACTACATCTCCCCCCTCACCTAGTCAATCTAGTTCACAAGTCACCTTTGCACCTTCTTATGTGAATTATCCAGCCATAACATCCTCCACATCCACTTCCTCA
The DNA here is from genome assembly GCA_018584345.1 of Thuja plicata. Taxonomy (NCBI): domain Eukaryota; kingdom Viridiplantae; phylum Streptophyta; class Pinopsida; order Cupressales; family Cupressaceae; genus Thuja; species Thuja plicata. The sequence continues at coordinate 757,444 of MU227363.1, forward strand.
CCATCACTCCATCAACCAAGTTCACAATCTATTTCCACACCTTCATATGTGAACTATCTTAGCTTACCACCCTCCATGTATGTTACTCATCCCTCTCAGCTTCAAATACGCAAGTCTCCAAGGAGCTTCACAAAGAAGCCATCATAAAATCCACCTCTTAAAGATGATGAGTAATGTCATCCCACTCCATCATGTGAGGTCACTAGTGATGAGGCCATTATACTTCCCACACCTATCATACCTCTTCCATCAACCCCACTTATTGATCCTCTTCCATCATTTAACACAAGTGAAAACCCCCACTCTATCCACCCCCAATCCCCATCTTCTCTTATGGTCATCAAGACCCAATACAATGAACCTCACGAGTCCATTCTCCATCCATCTATCCCAATAGAATAAACTCCCATCCTTCCATCTTCTCCATCTTAAGAGTGTATCCATTCATCCCCCATCACACCATCTACACCAGTTCAATCATCTCAAGAGCGTTTCCCAGAACATGTTCAAATCCTATCACTCCTCCCACTCCATATCAAGATCCATTTCCATCCTTTCCTCCACATCATGCCCTTACAATCCGACTTCCTCCATCTCATGACCCTTTATCATCCCCTTCTTTAAAGAAAGATCTTATCATTCCATCCACTCCAAGTCAAGATCCATTACCATCCTCCCATCCAAATCAAGATCTTAGCATCCCACCCACTCCAGTTCATGGTCCTTTATCTTCTCCAATCCAAACTATCCCACCACCATCACTATATCCTCTTGGTTCACTTAGATTCATCCATGGTGGTCCACTTGTAGCAGAAGAAATAAATTCCATATCCACCACCTACACTTCACCTAATAATGGACTCACATCTTGCTCCCTAAGTAAGAATTATCCTATCTTAGCTCGAATGCTCAAGAAAATGAATTATCAAGGTAAAGTCTTAGGCCTCCATGAAAAAGGTACCCTAGAACCCATCCATGTCAAAGAACATCCATGATATCATGGTCTTGGTTACAAATCCTGAGGCACTTCATCCAAAAATATTGGTACAACCAATAAAAAATCCAAGCATACTTTGAAACCCACCAGTGCATCTTCCCATCGTTCATTCAAAAAGTTTACTATTATCCCCCCTCCTCCATCATTGCAACCTAAAATAACCTACCATCTGAATCTTTCATCATCTGAATCCTCTTTGGGTCCCTATATCCCAAAATCTACCACTAAATATCCTCCACATAATAAATCCATTTTGGGCCCTTATGTCTCAAAATCCCATCCCCCATCTTATCCTACTCATTCCTTCATCCACCAATCCCATATTAAAAATCTTTCCTCATACATTTCCGATCAGGATCAACAAAGGCACATACCCACACGGAGCATCCCTCATCTTCCCCCTATAATTCCATCCATATCTCCTCCATCGCATACAACTTCTCATATTTCTTCCAATGTTAGTTTCAATAATTTGGATGCCAAATCAATGATGCATAAATCTACCGATCCACAACAATCTAAAGATTGTCATGTCCACTCTAAAATACATGCTCAAAAAAATAAAAATATGATCAGAAAATGCACTGTATTTCAAAGGCCACAAAGGCCCACTAATGAAAAATCAAAAATTATGTGGATCCCAAACAAAAAAGAAGCAATGCATCTAAATGAAAGATCCACGATGGAATCCAAAGTTGCTAATACACTAGCTAATCATTCCTCCCCTTCATCTCCTAAATATATTTTGGGCCCTTATGTCCCAGAACCACCTATCATAACTCCTCCATCATATCTACATTTGTCATCCACTTCCCCTCCACTCTTTCTACACCCCTCACAACATGTGTCAATATTGATCCTAAAAACATCCCCCTATCACACTCACTTCCCTTCCATCCAAACACTTCCTACCACCATATCCCCTACCCCACATATATTCCCCATTATAACAATCTCATCCCTGCCTTTGCATAAGCCACCCATCCCAAAAAAGGTTGTACCAACATCCAGTGATCACTCTAAATGGGCTCCTACTACCTTCATATAGAGCTTGATTCTTAAGTCCTTTAAGTCCTCCATCCATCTCCTCATTATCATTCCCTCCATAAAATCCCTCCAAAAATTCCTAAAAAGTTTGAAAAGTCAAAAAATCATAAACAAGTAAAAAAAAAAGTAGAGAAAAACATTTATCCAATGGTGAAAACCTGGAAAATAGGCACCTTGGACAAGTACCATAATGAAAACCTGGCAAATAGGAATTATGTGTAATCCCCCATCCAATTGTTCTTCATACTTGGGAGTAAGCTCTTATACCTACCTGTCCATCCCTTGCTCCATCTCATCCACCTACCATACCTATTATATCTTATCCATTTTACTTCCTTCATCCTCCTTTGAATCTTGATTAAAAAAAAATACAAGCCACCATGTAGACATGCTTTGGACACCTCTTGGCATCCATTTCCCCATAAATCTTTCATTTACATATCCTTTTGTCTACCCATCCTTCCTCCAATTCATATAAACCCTTCAAACGCCTATATCTTCCCAATCAACCTATTATCCTAGCCTCCATCTACCTTCATCATCCTATTTTCACCCTATATTCCATCCTACTACACCCCTCCTAAATCCTCATCATGCATGACATATCCTAAGTGGGGGCGTTTTACTCCTTGGTGACATAGTCCTTGGCAACCCTATCACATCCACCTTTCGTCTCCCCGTCATTTTCTACTTCCATCTTGTCATACCCAATCCACCTTCCCCTTCTTCATCCCCCTCTCATATCATCTTGGCATCCCAAATCCATCCATCTCCCAATCATCATCTGTTATCGTCCTATGATCCCCAATCCATCTATCTCCCAATCCTCATCTTCTATCTTCCCATCATCCCCAATCCATCCATCTCCCGATCCTCGTCTCTTGTCATCCTATCATCCCCATTCCATCCATCTCCTAATCCTCATCTCCTATCATCCTATCATCTCCAATCCATCTATCTCCCAATCCTCATCTCATATTGTCCTATCTTCCCCAATCCTTCCATCTCCCAATTCCCCTCTCCTTTCATCCCATTACTCTCAATCCATCCATCTCCCAATCTTCATCCGGTATTGCCTCATCATCCATAATCCTTCCAATCCATCAATCCTTTCCTCATAATGCTTTCATTTTCACATCATTTATCATCTCCTCCATCTCCACATCCCTTTCTATTGGTATCTCGCTTAAGGCTACCCCCATGCTACACACAATCTACCATCGCATCCAGATCCCATCCATCTCCAACTCTCTAAAATTGAACATCAATCAGCTCATCCAATCCCATCTTTAGTCTTGTTCTTAGCCTTTTTGCAATCCTTTATCACAATCCAATCATCATCATCGGGATGCATCCTTCTCAATCCTTGTGTTGTTTCAGGATATATCATTCCCACATCAACAACTCCCCATCCACCATCAATCCATCTCTCCATTTTTCTCAAGTTTCACAAATATGCTGTGTCATTTGGTGGACCCGCCATGTCATTTGGAAGATCTGCTATTTCATTGGGCATATTCGCATCTTTTCATCCTCATCCACAATCCCCAACCCCTTGTATATCTTGTACATCTTGTAAATAGCACCTTGTACATAGTCTCACTCGAATGTGTATCCACCTAGAATCCTTTTTACATTTGTGTCCTTCGGTCCTTCAAGACTGTGTCCCTATCTAGTTGGTTCTTTATCAATCATCTATTAGTCCCTTGGAGGTTCGAGTGTCTTGCGTGTCTCTTTTCATAGGAATCCTATTTTAGCAATCCATCATCGGTCTTCACAGGATGTATCCTTCCTCATATTAGACCAATCAAATCAGTCCCCCTCCATCATCCTTCCTATGGAAAAAATACATGAGATGCTTGTTATTTCTTTGGTGCTTTTGGATCTTTGTTTATCTTTTATCTTGAGCTTCCTTTTTTTTTACCTCCTCAGAGATGTCATGATCCTTTATATCACGGTGTGCTATGAATGGTTAAACTTGGGGTACGGTCTTGATGTTTTATTTTTAAGTCAGTTAGATATGATCCTTGCATTTTTAACTTGTGGTCACATGGTGCACTTGGGAAATATCATTTGCTTGTGGGTTCCCCAGTATTGTATCCACCCTTATTCCTTTGTGACTCAGGAATGATGTTGGGGAAATCCTTACGTATTTGTTATTTCATTCCTATGCATGTGATACACTGTCACCTTGGTTTCTCATACCATGGTGCATAATATCATATGCTATAGAAAATTAAGTGCTCACTACATAACAACTCCCTTTTAGGGTGCTCCTGCTCAAGCTTTCCTCCTATCCTTAAATCATCCACCACCCTTTGTTCCTAATTATCCATCCCTTCCATCCATCTACCCCATTTCTCGCTTCTTTAATCCCCTTATCAGTGTATTACCATTATCATTCATTGAACACTCATGCTTTCTCTCATCCATTTCAAGAGCACATCTATGTTCTCTAGAACCTGCCTATCCTCTCGAGGGGGAATCCTTATCTCCATCTCCCACCATCCTTACTCATAGTCACCCTTTTGAATGAATGTGACATCTTTTCTAATCGAATCGTATTCTTCCTAGCTCTAGGTCTTAATCTTCTTTGACGTGATGCTACTCTGTAACACCATGTCAAAGAGGAGCAAAATGTAGACACCCAAATCTGAAACATAATTAATTCATTTAATTAATTACTCATCTTTGATAGTCTTAGGTAAATTAATTTATTAAATTTATCTATCATCCTTATCATATTTAATTAAATGGACGTTTATATTTATTTAATTAAATAATTAGTACATATTCCTCTATAGTCACTATATTAATTAAATAGTCCATTTGTTTAATTAATTTCCCCCTTTTCCTAATCCCTCTAGATAAATTAATTAATCTAATTTATCTAATGTCCAAATCTATTTAATTAAATAATTTTTTGTTTAATTAAATATCTCTTTTCCTCTATTTGAATTAAAAATCAAAATTCAAATTCATATCCTCTCATCCACTTGCATTCTCCTACTTTTCTCACTTGCATTCCTAATCCTATCTTAATTAGATAAATACCCTATTTATCTAATTAATCCTTATCCTCCTCTAGTCCCTATCCACTTGTAAAATCCTAACATACCCACTTGCCCCCTAATTAACCTATCTCATTAGCCTAATCCCCCTATAATCGTTTTCACATTCCTAAGTGTGAGGATTAGAGAAGCAACGTCCAACTTTGCTTCTTTCATCCCAATCCTCACCCAAAGTGCCTTTAAGGCCCTTCATCAATGCTTGGACTTTGGAATTTTGAGAGATAAATATCATTTATGGCAAGTCTCTTTCCCCATCCCTCAACCACACAAAGGTTGACATCTGGCCACCCCTCATTAATGGAGGATAGCCCTCACCTCCTCAACTCTCCTATATAATTCCCTCATTTCCCTTCAATTCAGGATTCCATTATTATCCATGATATTTGAGGATTCCATTATTATCCATGATCTTTGAGGATTTATATATTTTAGCCATCTATTATCCTTGTGAACTCATAATTTGATCCCACTCCATTATCACATTTGAATCCAAAAATCCTTGAAATCACTATCCACTCTCCCATTATGCAAACTCGTGCATTTCTGAGAAAAACTTAGCCACACTTGTGAAAATCCTTTGAATCCCTCTTTCAGGTTCTTCCCCCAAGCTTGAGAAAATATGGAGGACTCTAATGTTGATATTCTATCAAAATCATGAGCACACACAATCACAACATGTTGGACAAATCGTTGCAACAAAGAGGCTACAATAGTGTCTTAGCTGGTTTGCTTTACTGCTTGTTTTATTGTCTATTTATGTCTTATCTTGATTGTTGCAGTGTTTTGCACCATGTTCTGAGTGTATTTAATAGTTAACTGCACTCCTTTGCACACATTTCTCTACACACACGTACACGTGCACACGCACACACACATACACACATATATATAATATTTTCAAAATAGAATATATTTGGAAATAAGATTATGTTGAATATTATTTGGCTATGAATAACGAAAATTATTAAATTGAATATTTTTGTGTATATTACTAATTTATCATTGTTTTTAATTTTATACAATTAATATTTTCTTAAAACGTCGAATGAAAGGCATTGAAGTGACCAAACTATCATAGAATTTGCATATGATAGGTAGGGTGATTGTATAATTTAGGCCTCTATAATTTTATATTCTTAATTGTGCAAAGATACATGAAAAGTAGTTTATAGGAGACTACCTAATGCATAATTCAGACATAATGCCTTGTGATATATTTTGCATTTATGATCATTTTATTATTAAACATAGAAAATTATCAATTGGTATGTCAATTTCTATATATAAATCAATTTTTTCGCATTTTATCCATTTATAGAAAATGATTTTAAATTTATGTTGATTGTCTATGAACATGTACTACATCGCAATTTAAACACTTTGTTGGTGAAGTGGTCACCAAGGTTCAAAACTATGTTGGGCCACTAGGCTCAAAGGTCTTGTGCCTTTCCTAGGCCATTGAGCTCCTCGGTTTGAACAAGTGAAGTGTGGGATGAGGTCCCTCGTTTGTGTACTCACCAGTTCATAACTCTAGGTCAAAAGTGTTTCCCATAGAGATAGAGGGTTTGTCATGCAAGCGTTGCTAGTCACATTAAAAAGTTTACTAGGCATCAATATTTTATAAAAATATATGCTGATTAGGTATATATTTTTACTATGATTTTTAATAAAATTAATATACATTAATAAGAAGATGTCCTAAGAGTCATGAATACAAATGATGTCATAGAGACCAAGGAAAAAAAACATTTACCAAGTACAAAGTAGAGATGAGATAAGGTAGAATTATGAAATGTTTCTTCCTTAAATCTTTAGCACTGAACCTTTTTTTAACACATATCCCACTCTGCTTACCACTCATGAGGTTCTTGATATGTTGAAAGGTTTATTGGTTTCTCTAATGTTGGTTTTTCTTTCTGATATTGTTACTTTGTCTATTGTTGGTGAGGCATAAGTGGATGTTTATATTTTTTTGTTCAAGTGTCATTTGTTATTTGTTCATTTGTTGTTGGCATGTCAAATTTTGTTGTGCTATTTTTTCATATTGTTAGTGTGTTGTCCCTTTTGGGGGCTCTTATTGTTGGTACAGGACATACTTTTGATGCTTCTTATGTTTCCTTCTCTTCAAATGTTGGCACTTATGGAAATGTTTTTTTATGGAGGATCTATTGATGGTTACTTGCCTTTCAATCATCTTTTGGTGCTTCCTCTACTCTTCCTTTGGTTGGGAAGCACATGATTTGAAGTGCTATGTACTCCCATGTGATGTTTTTGTGGGAGGATATTTTACAACCTAAGTATTATTTATCTTAGTAGTGATCGATATGTAGATTCGATTGTCTATGACCTTGACTCAATGGTCTTAATCATTAGATTTTTTAGCAACAATGTTCCATAAATGAAGGTCAAATTCAAATTTACTTGTATAAATGGTTTCTTTGTTGTTTTTATTATATTGAGCATTGTGATGTTTTCTTTGATGGTTGCTCTTGGTTTTGGGGTATCATGCTCTTTTATTGAAATATTGGGATCCTTTGTTAATCTCCTTATTGAATATTTTAATATGATTCTTATTTGAACTTGCTTCCCCAACCCACTTCTTTATTTTTGGTGTAATTATAGCTATTTAGAAATTGGTAACTTTTTGGGTCACTTCACCAAAGTGGATTGTGCTTCTACAAACTTAGCAATACTTCCTTTCCCCGCATTTTTGGTTGAATTCTAGATTTTTATACACCTCTCTCAATTGAGTTATTTTTGCAAGTTCTTAATCATTCTTGGAGATATTTATTGGATTATGAGGGCATTCCCTTTCAATGTAGGCATTTATTTTCCATGTAAAAGTTTTGGCTTCGTATTTCCCTAACATCCTTATATATTCCTCTTGGTGGAAGGATAATTTTTTAAACCCTATTATATCCAAATTCTACGGCTCTCAAGTACCCTTTATATTGGTATGTGGCAACTGATCATGTTGTTGGACTTAAATTTTGGTGAGTTTGACAGTCACATTTTGCTCCCATATCATTTAATCGGGGAGTGTAGTGGGCGTTTCTTAGGGCAATTCCCCCATCAGAGGTTGCTAGGGGTAGTGCCCCCAGCTGAGGGTTTTGGGGGCAATGCCCTCAAAGCCAAATTTTCCTATTATTTTATAAAGGAGTTGGCTATTGTTTTGATATGGAAAACCAACCTTTGTAAACCACCTTAAAGGCTTATAAATAAGTGGTTGTGTAATGTGAAAGCCATCATATTTTAATTTTCTCTTCAATGGATAATATAAAGAAGTGAATGGTTATTTCTCTGGTGGATGTAGTTGTATCGTCCTAAATTATAAGCACTTATAATTAGATGCTCAATTAGGCCCCATTTTAGCATGTTTGAGTTCCCCCATTAATTTTTGATGCCCCAGCTCTACACTGCCTACATTTTTACTTTTTCTCAACCTTCCTGTTTTCCAAAATCATTTTCACCTCTTTTTGGTAGGAAGGGGTCACCAAGGACAACCTCTTCACAAGAAGAGGTCACCCAAGCCAACATATTTCTTAATTTTTTCCCTGAAATCTAAATCAAGGGCTTAGCTTATTGCTTCAGTGGGATTTACACATTCGCGTCAGCCTCCTTCAAGTTTCAAGCCTTGAATTGTTGTGAGAGGTATAAAAGAAGCCTATCTCTCCTCATTTTGATATAGCATGACAAGATTTCAAGATCTCTTCTTGCATGTTTGAGTTCCTGCATTAATTTATGGTACCTCAACTCCACACCACCTACATTTTTGGATTTTCTCCACCTTCTTGACTTCCAAACTCAATTTCACCTCTTTTTGATGAGGATAGGTCGCCCAGGCTGACCTCTTCCCTAGTATTTTCCCCAAAATTTTAATTGAGGGCTCATCTTATTAGTTTAGTAGGAATTCTAGATTCCATTAGACCTCCTTCGAGTTTTGAGCATTCAAATATTGAGAGAGGTATAAAACCAACCTATCTATCCTCACTTTGCTATAGCATGACATGATTTCAAGAGCTCTTCTATAATTTTGAATCCAAACATTCTGTTGGTTGTATTTCGTGTTTTGCCCTGTTCCTTGTCTTGTTCTCTGAAGTTTCAGGGTTTTGTGCTAATTCCTTGACAAAATCCTGAAAAACCCTACAGAATCATAAACCCTAAGGCCTAGTGTTGAGCGATGTATCTTAAAAACCCTCATCCATGTCTTATATTCCTTCATTACCTTTTTCAAGTCACTTAAGGCATGTGCTATTTAACAAGTTAAGTCAGGTCGCTTGATCGCGTGAATAAAAATGAATATGCCAAATGATCTCCCGACTTCGATTTTGCCTTGTGTCGCTTAGTCTCGTGAAAAAATAGAATATTCTCTAAGTGTATCGATACTTAGCAATTTACCTTTGGTCGGGTTGTCGCCTGATATTGTGTTATGAAGTTTTAAAGAAAGAATGGGACCCACCTTAGTCGGGTGATCGCATGATGCTAAGGCAAGTCAACAAAATGTCCTCCGACCTTGCGCCTTTCTTCATGTCGTGTGATCGCTTGATCCACCCAGTCAAACAGTTAAGGTTTCACTTCAGTCGCGTGGTCTCGTGATTTTTGGCAGTTAAGAGAAAACAGCCACGACTATGCGACTAACAGTTTCCGGTTAAATGATTTCCCTCAGTCGGGATGTCGCCAGATCTGAAGGATTGCTCAGATTCTCAGAATGTATTAAATGGACGAAGTAAAAGATGACATCTGTCAAATAGCTAATGGATGTCGCTGGGTCGCTTGATATAAGAATGGGATCAAGCGATAAAGAGACTAAGT
>MU227363.1:786952-798738 GCA_018584345.1 Thuja plicata
GATATAATAAGGTTTTGAGTCAAATTCCAATTCCCCAAGATGCAAAACCAGGATTTCAAAACCTGGTTTTGTGATAATAAGGTTTTCACTCAATTCCAATTCCTGCAAACAAACGGGGCCTTAAAGAAATTACAAGATCGAGAAGTTGGGTAACCGCCTCAACTTCTTTTTTACCGGACATTCCTCTTCCAAAATTATGTTATCTCTTTCCACTTCCCCACTCTCTTTTTTTACTTTCACCTAGCTTTTGAAGATTGTGTGTAATAATATTTGAATATCATAATCATAATTATTTCTTTCAAGAATCAATGATGAAATTTAATTTCACCCACACACTATTTTAATTTTAAAATAATTTTGTACATTATGATAAATATCTAATGTAAAAAAAAAAATTTAATTTAATATGGAGATGAAAAATTGTTTTGGTAACACTGGCTCTATCTGGGGACTACGTTATGTACCAGGATGCAGAGAACTCCAGTATCTCTGGTTGTGCTTGTTATCTAATGGGCCATAGAGTAACCATTTAATATGTCTTCACTCATATCATGCTCTTCAGAGTGATCAATAATTGAATCAGAGTGAATTAGATCATCTTCTTCCACTTCATCTATCTCGTGGTCTATGTATTCTTCATCTGTAGCAGATGAATGTGAAATATCTAATCCTCTTCTCCATGTCAAATCTGTGTTTCCTTCCCGACTTGATATAGGTAATGTTGGACTTTCCAAATTTGTTACACTGCTTGTGTTCTCACTACTAGTCTCAGTAAACTTACTGCAATCACCAATAAGAATCTTAGACTCAGCTTCATCTGATGTCGAGGATGTTACTGCAGATACTATGTGACGCCGAGCACCCATGCACGACCAACCAGAAATTCCAAGAGATGGTCTGGTCCAAACAATAGCTTGAGTCATTTTTTGAGAATGTTTCATAACAACCTAAGTTCTATTTGAAACCAGACACAAGATCACCCCGGCCCTTGAAACTTTGTCCCTGGCATTAGCAATCGATGGCCACTGAGATCCTAAGGCAAATGCAGAACGATAAATAGTTAAGAGATCTTGTTCATCAAATCTGTTTTCTGAAATCATTGACCCATGTTGATGCTTTAAATTCAACCCGCAAATCTTCCATATAAGTATCCAAAAGAGTAGGCACAATATCAAAACCATTAATGATAGTTGTGATAAACTGTGTGCTTGATTCTGCAAACTCCCAAGTCATACAAACAGTTGGAGAAAATGTAATACAATGAGTAGAAGAAAACTCCATGTTCCCTTCGTCATCAGATGCTCCTTTGTATTTGTGAATGCAACACTGACATCAACCAATTGGTGGTGTTCGAATGCAATAGTGGATATTTATGCAATTTTACTTGCTATTATTTCAATAATTTGGTGATTCGACTGCTTCACTTTGTGCAGCAGATTTGAGCGCAACAACCTTTTACGGTCCTCCAAGTTCTCCAACCACAATAAGAACCAATTCAGACTTGTCCAGGTCTGGAGCATAGTCTCTGATAATATCTTATTATTCAATAATAATGTTCACGACCAGACGAATGCCTAATGTGTGGTAATAAGAACGTATCTTCGTGGAACCAAAAAAAAATATCACACCAAGCGCAATCCTTCATAGCTAGCACCCAACAGGAAAAACAAATTCCATGTACACTTTCCAATTATTAAATAAGTTTCTGATGCTGAACGACAACTCCTTTGTTCGGTTGCCCAAAATAATGCACGCTAATTCCATCTATCCAAAAAGCTTTGTAAGAATTTATGGCTACAATCTAGCATGCCATCATCACATTCTATGGTCTAAAATATATATCTTCCTGAATGCTCTTTCCCGCAACCTTTCCAAGCACAATATTTTCTTTGGAGGACCCACTTGGTTGGCTACCATACAACCTACCAGAAACCCTCTATCTTACCAGAAAGCTAACAATAAGTTCATGAGAAATATTGACACTAAACATAAGGAATAAAGGAATACATATTGAATAATGGCCTCATTTAGGAAAAGTTTTGAGAAAGTAGGTTGATTTGGATTAAAAAGGGGAAAGGCTCAAAGCCGATGTAACCTTATTGAAGGCGAAAATGCACCAACAAAACAAAAATAGAGGCAAGAAAAAATTGAAAAGAAAAATGGATTATTTACAGTGGAAGGGGAAGGTAAAAAGGATAAATGTGGTTATTTGTAGGATGGAAAAAGTATGATCCTTTTTGCATCATCTTTTGGCAGAATGGAGGCAGATTTTGAAAATGGATAAGTAACAACTCTAGTATAGTACTGATCTCATTTGTGTGAGAGGAATTTATGGGAGGGAAGATAAATACATAAGAAATATTTTCATGAACATGACATGTGTATATGGTTTTTCTTCCTTCAATAGAATGCATGAGAAACACATCTTCCTCAATGTTATCTATTCCCATATTATCTTTCACAAAAATAGTGGAAGAGTAAATGATTTTTTTCATACCTTGATCTTCTGATAACTGCATTGGTTCTCCCAAAGATATTGTTGAGAAGGAAAATGTAGAAACCTAAAGATTTTCTTGCTCTTGAATATCCTTTGATTTTCCTTCAAAATCTTTTTCTTGTTCATCTTCCATGCTAGCACTTCTTTCTTTCTCACATACTTTTTCTTTTTTGTTTATCTCTTGTACGAGAGATTTTATTTTCTGGATCAGTACAACACCATAAAAAGATTTTAGAAATTTCACCTCTTTTACCAATTTTTCTATAATCTCAACGATTGGATTCTCTCTAAATAATGGTATAAAAAGGAATAAATCAGTGTTATCTTTACTTTTTGCAGGAATCCAATATTTTAGAATTTCTGGGTATCTCTAAAATACTTCCTGGTATTTATCTTTAATAGAGCCGTCAACCTCCATCCCAGGGGAGGTACCTTTAAATTTCTAAAAATTGAATACACAAGACACTTCGATCCCCAGTAGAGTCGCCAAAAATCTGTTGGCGAACATATTTGTCTCCGCACTAAATACAATCTATATTAATCCTACACCTCTTTTGAAGACAAATGATTCACAATAGTTGGGCAAGCATGAAGTAATTGATTCCCTCTGAATTTTATGAGGTACAACTCCCTCTCATAAATATTCAATGAATTTATGAATAAACCACATACAAATGTACTTTTAACCAGAAAGTATGCAAGTATCTCTCATATACTCCTTGGTATAGAGGTAATTCCATAAATCACATATAAGATAAGAAAAATTTCAAGGAAAACACAATTCCTCCAACCATCTAAGATTGATTGCCTATTATAATGAATAATGAGAATTGCATGAAAAGATTTATGATCACGACACATAAAGTAAATAATGCAGAGAAAATGATATACCAATCCCAAAATTAATCGATACACCACAAGTTTAAACTCACAGATCTTTACTGAGACTTTGCATTAATATATGTGTGTTGTAAAGATCAAAGTCCAAAACAGGTACGAATCATTTTATCTTTCAACTGAATTCTTTCAAAAATCTAAGGCTTAACAGTACTGAAAGCCCAAAAACAAGTTATGTAAGCTAAAAAATTCTAACCCTTCTACCAACTTATGCTCCAGCATAAATAGTTTCACAATCTGGGAGGCCTCCCTGAAAACTCGCCCTCTCAGATTGTTAGCAAATAAAAACAGTTATGAACTAGTAACTAAACATAGTAATAAATTTGAGACAGTTGTCCCCTTATCAAAATAACTAAACATATAACCACTTTGTATCTTTGGCTATTTTCTTTCTAACATAGCGTCTCGGACAAAATTCTAGCTCCTGAAAGTGCTCACCAACTCTTGTATTGGATGAGAGTGCAAAATTTTCAAACCTATCAGGTTTTCTTGACAGGCGTCCTTCTCCCACTTAAGCTCCTGAATTCTTTCTGCCTGCTTAGGAAATTATCCTCTATTAAGGTACAACATTGATTCCGCATTTTCTATTCTGGTAAAATCCTACGTCCTGGGACCTTTGCTCTCTTTGATGGCGTTCATGGCAGCTTCAAAGCTCTTAATCATAGCATGTAGATCCATGTTCTCCTCATCAACTTGGAGAATGCCTGATGGGTTCACTACCTTGATGTCTTTCAGTGCATTTTCGTGCATTTCTTTAACTTCTTTCTCCATATCTTACATGCTCAAGATTGCAATTTTAAATAGTGAGCATTTCCACCCCATATTTTTCTTTAGTATGAAAAATATACAGGGATCCACTATTTTCATCGGGTTCTCTGATAAGAACTTTGTCACTCTGTATTCTTCCACTTCTTGAACATGAGATACAATTGCTACACATTTAGACTCATCTAATTCCCACCATGGGATTAAGGTTTGAATTTCACCAAGCAACGCTTTTCCTTTGGCATAAGTAACGATGAATTCCTTTATGAATTTTTTCCCTTCTTTTATAATGCTATCAATCTAGTTATTCGTCGCTTCTATAAAAGCCCTGCCTTGATGCATCTACTTCAGTAGTTGTTTTTTGTTCGAGAAATTGGGGTCAAAAGACTATGGATCTTGAGCTAGAGGTAATGCTCCTACATTGCTCAATGAGCTCAGGAATTCAGCCATGGTTATTACGAGTTGTTTAAACTCTCTCTTTTATTTTCCATCTTTTTGAGATTGACCAAGCATATGATCTACTGAAAAATTAAAAAGATGATCCCTCGTATCACATTTCAACACGTCCAACTCCATTTTGGTGACCTAAAAGTCCTCTGCTTTGGACTCTTGAACTCCTTTCTATTTATATGTCGCAATCTCAGTGGTTACCTTTCCCGTAATAGGGTCTGTGCTCAACCTTGCATTATTCTTGACTCTTTTTGCCTTTGGAGTATGAATTGCATACTTGGTAACTATTTCTTTGACTGGTAGGGAAAAAGGCTTGAAGCTGCACTTTGGGTTCACTGAATCAATCAACTAGGGAGGAACTGAACTAGAAGTTAACCTGTTATCCATTATTTTAGCAGGTGTCGCATGTTGCTGCTGAGAACCACTTTTACTACTAGACAATCCTGGTCTTTCTTTTGATGTTATGGTGAAAGGAAGATATCTTTATCATTAGTCTCAATATCTATGAAACTTGATTCTGAGAAAGGCATTTGTACACGGGACTGAGACCTATTGCTCGACCTTGTTTGAGGTGCAATATCTTTCTTTCTAAATAGAGGGATATCACCTGCATCATTAATCAAAAGGGAGACATTAGAAGGATTAGGTAACAATTGAACTGGGACAGGGTTCACATCAGTTCTTTTATATGATGTAGCCCTTGTTCCACTTTGTCTTTTCATTGTCAACCAGTCATCCATGAATCCTAGAATAGACCTGGCCCTCAGTTTTATGTCATCTTCTTCATCTCTTGTCCAATCTATCTCTAGCAGGACTTCTTTATCTAAACTGTCATAACCAGGTTCAATAACCTCAGAATTATCTTCATCTAAGCCTTCGGTGTTGAATTTTAACTGTAAGGTCTTGATTTGAGGAATTGATAGTCTGGAATGATCTTTGTTTTTTATCTCTTTTTCATCATCACAATCCTCCCACAAATCTTCAATGTGTGGGGCTAATTTTAGTTGTCTACTCAGGCCTAGGATTTTTCTTACAAAACCCTTACTGTCAAAACCCCTTCTTTCTCCATAAAATTGTAGGTTAAATTTCACTATCTCACTTCCTATCACCGAGGCATCAATCATGTTTTTGCAGGTTAAAGCTCAAAGCTTGACCAGAAACATAGAATCCCTTTTCTTCTAGGAGACTTTTTTTTATTACCATGAATAATTGTCAACATACTTCTCCTAAAATGAAGCAATCAAATGCAAACCTCGGTAGTTTGAGAGGTTTCTCATCGAACCCTCCCACTCTTATATATATAAATTGTGGGAACTGAATATAAAAGTTGTCATAGCTTTGGACCAGCTTTTGTGCCTCTAGAGAGATTCTTTGCCCTGGGATACCAGCCAATTTGTAGCAGAGCTTCCCTAAAAACACATTATGAACCCTACGGTAATTTTCTAGCACTCTGTCTCTTCTGAGCAAGGGTAAATGCTCATAGATATTTATGTCTTCGCTCCACGATTCATTAGGAATTCCAAAGAGTTCCTAGGTACATGCTAGATAATATATCAGGTATGAAGACATATAAAATTCTCTTTTAATCATTTGTGTCTGTTTGAGTTGATCTCTCATTGAACTAGAAATTACCTCGGCCCAATCTATGTATTTTTTCCCATCCAGACTAATTTCTATGTAATGGTACATCCAATCTTCAAAGAGGAGTATCTGGGTGGAACCTTTCACTCTGTGTAACAAGACCACTAAGTCATGGATGTGCAGCTTCATATGATCCTTAGTTAATAACTTGGGAAACCTAGAGCCTCCTTTGTAAAATGATTCAGTCCACTTAACGATGATATTGCTATGGTTTTTGTTAAGCCGCTCTTGAAAATGAGTGAAAGATTGGGTCAGGGTGAAACTAGCAAAGGCTTCATTGGGTAACTTGAAGACTGACATGATCATTTCTCTGGTTATTGACATAAGACTCTTTCCATCATTATTGAATATGCATTTAGACCTTACATCATAATGGTCAATGCATTTTTTAATTAGCTCAAGGCTTATTATGGCGGGAGGAAAGGTTGTAGCTTGAAATAGACTGCTTGACATAATCTCCAGGGTATGCTCATTTTCCACATGGCCCTTGAAACCATAAACCATCTCCTCTACCTTGATCCCCATTAAGTCGGTGTCTAAAATCACTGGGGCCTGACACCCTAAACTAGCAGCATTTCTGAAGAAATGCATACTAGACCTCATTCTTTTTCCCAATCAACAATACAAAAATATGTAGCCTTTCAAATTCAAACAAACATGTAGAAGCATGAAACAAAAGAGAGGCTTTTAACATTTACCTACAATTCACTGTCTTAGGGAAAAACTTATATCTTCCGCAGCTGAGACTCCGCAATCTTTACTTTGAAAAGAATAAACCATAATGATAAGCTTTTAAAAAGATTTACAAACCCGCAGAGTATGGAAAATATATGAACATTAATTGTGGCATAATGTTTAGAGTGGGGAAAATGTTGTGATGTGACATTTTGCTACTCATATCCTTCAAAAAATTGTCTATATCATCATTTATCCTCATTAAATACCATTACTTCACTTATGCTGGGAATTAATTACATCACTTCGTGTTGCCAACTCAGACTTCCCCCGCGGTCACCATATTCCCAAGGAATACTGTACAATCATTATGATGATTACTTTTCTAACATGTCATGTCACTTATCACATCGGCCACCAATTCAGTCCTTGGGCACGCTGTAACTTCTTTTGAACCTCTTTGAACTACTTCAAACCAAGGTTCGAAGAGGTTCAAAGTAGTTCATGGTTGCATCATGACGTATGAAGGTGTCCCACTTGCAGTTACAATCATTAGGAAAAAATCCTTTATTTGAACCTCTTTGAACTACTTCGAACCAAGGTTCGAAAAGGTTCAAAGTGGTTCATGAGCGACTCAAGGTTACAAACACTTGACGAAGGGAAAATCGACCATACAATAAAAGATTAAAGGCATTGTGATGACTATTCTGAGGAGTAAACATGACACAAAAAATAGAGCGACGTAGATTTGAAGGGGCGGGAGGATCTAGAAATGATTTTCAAATTGAAAATGAAGGGTCAGAGATACTTAAACAAGGTGACTCATATAGACACTAACTATATATATATATATATAGACACACACACACACACACAGGTACACACACAGGCACACAAACACACATAATCTAGGATTTGATTGAGGTAAACCCCTCTTTACACAATGTTTTCTCCAATTTTCTATGTGCATGTACAAGTGGCATTTGCACTAGCTTAGATCTAAAAAGTACAAAACCTAACAAACAATTTGCAATTTGAATCAGTCAAAAGTGTGAAGAATATGATGCCCCAGGTAACCTCTATTACTCAAGTGATGGAGATGATGATGAAGACCACGATAAAAGGTATACAATATTGTAGAAAGGATTAGATCAGTTGTTATTTTTTCATTGATGTCAAGCAATTGATTTCTGGTTCATATTGAATTGCCATATCTTTCGGAGATGATTTAATTGGGCAGTTAATAAAGATCAGACAATGATAAGTTCATATTGAGATAATGTTTTTCTACTTTATCAAGTCAGTAAAGAAGATTGGGAAAGTTGGTAAGCTAAATAGTTAAGTTACCGAGCATAAAGAAGTCTATCTGTAAAGGGTTGTGTAATTCAGTGAAGACACCAAAATATTGAGGCACCAAACAATGCATGTTAGTCATCAAGCTGAGATTTAGTTGTCAAGTAGAATATATGTTAGAAAAAAGGATAAGAACACATTTAATGGTGAGCCACACTGATCTAGAAGATTCCAAGGATGAAGAAGAAGTTAGATACAAGATCTAGACACATGGGAAAATTCAAGGTAAAGATCTATGGTATGGATTAAGTAGAAAAAGTGACGGCTTTACTTCCAAGAAAAGTGCAAGTTCTGAGTTGATACTGAAGCAGTTCATCGAGTATCAAGTTCACTAAATCAGTTCAAATATTTGATCTGACGGCTGAGAGTGATTTAAGGAAAACCCAATCAAGGATATTAAGAGGCAAATGCATATTCTATTTAAAGGATGATTTCGAATAACACAAGGGTTGGCAAGTTCAAGTGTTACCGAGTGAAGTAGTGAAGAGAAAAGAGGTGTAAATCTGAGTCTAAAGAAGAGATTGATGAATTATTGATGTCAATGGTCAGAGAGTGCATAAGGGATCTATAAAAGCAAGAGGTAGTTTCATTTTAACTGATCATTTTATAAATTGTTTCTTATTTGCATTTGTAACAGAGAAAATTCTTAACAAAGTGGACTTAACAAGTCTTGTTTTAAAATCCTTGAGAAAGGTGACATTCTAAATGAGTGTTCAAAGCCCTCTAACCAGGACACTCCTAACAGGGTGAAGATCTTAATAGGTCTGAGGTAAATCCCCTAACAGGAACACATATAACAATGTGTATTGTAATATTTAATAGGATTGGCTTTTAGTCGAGCATACTTCAAAAGAGTATTTTCATTTGTGGATGACAATTCCCACAGAGGTTTTTTACCAAATTGGGTTTCCTCGTTAAAACTGGTGTTATGTGTGTTGAATTATTTATGTGCATTATATTTACTATTTATGCAAGATGTTGTTTGAGTTATTCAAGTTATTTTTGATTCAATTGTTTTTGTAGTTTGTTCTACCGAGTTGAATCAGAGTTAAATTTTAAAGGTTTAAAGTATCATAGTTTTTTTATTCACCCCCCTCTCAGTAAACTAACAACTGGTATCAAAGCTAGTACTCCAAGAGATCAGTTTAAAAGACTTGAGTTAAAGATTCAAAGATGTATAAGAGGGAAGCACCAAAGTTGAATAAGGATAGCTTCTCTACATGGAAAAACAAAAATGAGGTTTCATTTATCTGGGATTGGAGAGTATGCATAATATTATCTTGAAAATGAGTATTCACTACCACCATTTGGGCCTATGCAGCTTGAGAAAATAAGAGAAAGACAAGATCACACACAAGTTATGATGAGACGGACCTGGAGTTTAATTATATTAAAGGATTTGATACAAAAAAAATAGATGTGGGATAAGATTACATTGTTACATGGTGGAGATCAACATGTTCAGAAGGCAAAAGCTAAAAATTTGAGAGGCAAATTTGATTCTATGAGAATGAAAGAAGGTGAAAATGGTACACTATATAGTGCAGACTGAAGGAGACTGTGAATGCTATCAGAAGTATTGGAGGATAGATATATGAAGAAGATGTAATAAGAAAATTTTTGAGGACATTTTTACCTATGTATGTCATCCGAGTATTTGCAATACAAGAACTAAGATCCATTCCTCAGATGACTATTTCACTTGGGTACCTGATCAGGCCTTGTTGTCGGGACCCATTTCCTGCTTTCAATAGTTATTTCTAGGTTTTTAGCTTCTCCCTAAGTTTATCTTAAGGGGGGGTGTTAGAGTAATAAAGTGATTCCACTTATTAATTAAATCATCTTGATTTAATTATTAAGTCACTTATTATCTCTATTTCACTTAAGCTAAAATTTTGGCATATAATAATTAATTCTTTTATTAATTATTATTATGCAACCTAGATATTTCCCCTTTAGGGTTTTTCTTTTAGGGTTTTGGTATCCTTTTATAAGGATTCCCTCTTTGTAAATTATTAATTTAGGATGCTATTGCATTGAGATTTTTTCTCCATTGTTTGCATAATATGTTTCCTCTTCCATCGATCTACTTTTTTTTGGCCTCCTTGTTGTTGGAAGTAGGTATCCTTGTTCTATTTTCCTTATGATACCACTATAGTCCTATGTTTCTATCTGAGGAGGGGAGCGTAAATGTGTCATCCTTATACATTATGCAACCTCAGAGATCCCTAAGGATACTATGATTTCCTTAAGACTGATCTCTCTTATGGATCCCTAAGGAGACTATACTTTCCATAGAACTAATTTCTCTCATATATCCCTAAGGAGACTATGTTATCCTAAGATTGTTCCATGTAATAGATGCCTAAAGAGACTTTTTCCCCTTTGGATTGATCACTGTTATAGATCCTTAATGAGACAATACTTTCCTTAGGATTGATCCCTCTCATAGATCCCTACGGAGACTATGATTTTTATAGGACTTGACCCTTTTTACACATTCCTTAAGGAGACAATGTTTTCCTTGGGATAAATCATCCTATACATAGATTAGTTTTCAAGGTAGAGTTGACTAGCATAACACAACTTGCTAGACCATCAATTCCACCTTCATATCAAGCTCTCTTCTGGGATGAGTTGAACTATCATTATACGTTTTACTATCCTTTCTACTCTTATGTCTTCTCTCCCATGAATCACCTAGTATAACACAACTTGATAGACTATTCGATTCATGATCTCTCTCTTCTCTCCATTCTCTCATAGCTTTTCTAGTAGGTTAGATCATAGGGTGTTGTCTTGTCCTTGGCATACACTCTTTCCTTTTCCATGTGACCATATATCCTTTTGCAATAGCTTTCCAAACATGATACTAGTGGTTGGGATATTTTCTTGATTGAGGTGTCTTCAAATAGTTGATTTGGAGTTTTGTTGTTAGTACTCACCCCTTTTTGGTGTCTATCATCTTTTGGTGTGCTTTTTATTTTGTTTTTGTTTTTTTTGTGCCATTGCATGTTGTTGTTTGAGTTAAGATCCTTTATTTCGGGGTTTGCACACTTAAACTTAGTGACGTCTTGTCTCTGTTGAGATTGAAGAATTTCAATCTACCCAAGAAACACCTGCATGCAAAGACTATTACACAGAATGAAACAGACAGAAGAGAGAAGGATCCAGAAGAATCTATGGCGGCCGATAGGCCAGAGAATGCAAGAACATGTTGACAGAAAATAGGTTCTATATTCAACAATGTAAAATGATTACAAACTCCTTAAGAAATACAAAGAGGACAATCCTTATAAAGGATGTCGAAACCCTAAAAGGGCAACTAACTCAGAAATAGAAACTACCTAAGATTAGCTTAAGCAAACTAGAGTGAATAGAGAAGTTACTAATTAGATCATACTGATTTAAATTAGTAACCTCGAAATACTATTACTCTAACACCCCCCCTTAAGATAAGCTTAGGGAGAAGCCAAACCTAGGAAACTACTGCAGAAAGCAGGAAAGA
>MU227363.1:800612-816850 GCA_018584345.1 Thuja plicata
TGGCTCTGATACCATGTTGAGATTGAAGAATTTCAATCTACCCAAGAAACACCTGCATGCAAAGACTATTACACAGAATGAAACAGACAGAAGAGAGAAGGATCCAGAAGAATCTATGGCGGCCGATAGGCCAGAGAATGCAAGAACATGTTGACAAAAAATAGGTTCTATATTCAACAATGTAAAATGATTACAAACTCCTTAAGAAATACAAAGATAAAAATCCTTATAAAGGATGTCGAAACCCTAAAAGGGCAACTAACTCAGAAATAGAAACTACCTAAGATTAGCTTAAGCAAACTAGAGTGAATAGGGAAGTTACTAATTAGATCATACTGATTTAAATTAGTAACCTCGAAATACTATTACTCTAACAGTCTCTTTGTAATTTTTCCCATGATCATTTCTCTATCTTTCTCTCTTTTCCTTTACCGTGAGAATGAGGTGGAATTGTACTCCCACTAAAGTGGGGGCTAAATGTATCATCCTGAATTTTAAGCAACTATAATTATATGTTCAATTAGGCCCCTTTTAGCATGTGTGACTTATGACATAATTTTCTTCTACCCTAGCTCTGCACTGCCTAAATTGTTTTTCTCCACCTTCCTAAATTTCAAATTTAATTTCACATCTTTTTGGTGGGAAGAGGTCACCCAATTTGACCTCTTCCCTATCTTTTTCCTCAAAATTCAAATCTAGGGCTCATCTTGTTGGTTTAGTGCTATTTCCAAATTCCTATTTGACTCCTTCAAGTTTTGAGCCCCAAAATGTTGTGAGAGGTATAAAAGAAAAATATTTCTCCCCATTTTGATATGTCATGACAATATTTCAAAAGATCTTCTATTGTAAGATAATATTTATTTAGAGTATTGGGTTGTGGGTGTCATCCCCACTGTGGTTTTTCCCCTAACAGGGTTTCCTTGATAAAAATAAATATGATAAGATGGTGTGCTTATTTGTTTTATGTTCTTGTAGTTTGGTTTTCAGTTTATGCAGTAAGTGGTTTGTGAATGTGATTAATAAAGTTAAATTTGTTAGAACACTAATTCAACCCCCCCCCGCCCTATCGCGCCCCTCTTAGTGTTTCATCCTTCCAATAATTGGTATCAGATCCAAGTCCCTTGGAGGAAATCTAACAACTTGAGGGTGATCCAAGAAGGAAGAATGGATTCAAGGTTGGATGAAAAACTTATAGTTGCATTAGAATATCTTGATCAAACAAAAAGTTGAAGCTGAAAAATATTTAAAAAAATCTAAGAGAAGTTAAGGTCTACATTAAGTCAATGAAATCACAATTGAAGCAAGCTAGAGAAAGGAGAGGATATTTATGTAAGAACATAAACCATAAGGGTAGTGAGGTCTCAGATGATAAACAATTGAGTTAAGATCTTAAGGTTAAAACTAAAGAAGGTGATAAACTCAAACAAGAGAATGCAATAATGAAGAATGGGATAAAATATATGAAAATGAGGATTACTAAGGAAATTGACAACAAGAAGAAGAATGAAGAATACCTAAGCCAATCCCTAAAAGAGAAATCTAACGAGTGTAATAATCTATCTAATGAATGTAATAAACTTGTGGCTAATATGTAGGATGCAAAGGATATTGAAGAAGAACTAAGAGATGAACTGGTGATTGCTAACAACTTCAAGGAAAAGTTCATGATTAGCACTACAAATCTTGATTCATTAGTTGAAAGCCAGAGGAATAATAATGAAAAGCATGGGTTAGGATTTGAAGAAGGAGAAAGTTCCAAATCTACTCAAGATAAGCCTAAATCTAAGAAGAAGAAGAACAACCTAAAAGACAAGGGAAAGAAGACATCAGTGAGGAAATCTATTGCACAAAGATTCAATAGTAATTGTTTTATCTGCAATAAATTTGGTCATAAAGTCATGCATTGTAGGAATAGGGAAAATTGGAACAATGCATCCTTTTCTAGTCAATGTTTTAAGTGTCAAAATCATGGTCATAAGGCAAGTAAGCGCTATAATGTTGTGAACAAGTTCCCTAACTACAAAACAAGATTAGGTTTTATGCATGCACTGGATTTGGTCATATTGTAAGGGATTATGGAACAAGAAGGAATCAGATGATCAACCAAGGACAAAAGAATGCTACTTGTTACAAATGCAATAGATCTGTCCATATTGAAAATTTCTACAAGAGAAAAAATGAAAGTAACAAAGGAAAAGCTAACAAAGGCATAAATGAGCAAAGGAATGACAAAGGAAATGCAAAATTTGATGTTGAAGAAGTGCGCAGATAAATGAACAAAACATGGAGGAAGAAGAGCACTAAGAACACATCAAAAATTATTGAGAACACACCAAAAGGGTCCACATATAGATCTGGTGTTGTCAATCGCATAGGGAATTGAATTTAAGTCTTTGACCTAGGGGAGCTTATAAGCCATATCCATTGAAACCCTCTAAAAATATTGATGTCTAAATATTTTAGGCATAGAGAAGTTGAAGGTGCAATACAAAAGTATTTGGGTTGAAAAAAAATAAATTAGATTCCATTTGGAGGTGCAAGTTATTTTTAAGAGTCAGACAGTGAACAAAGGGTCTGAGAGGCAATTAGTACTCAAAGAATTTATTACAGAAAAAATTTAGGTAAAGGCTTATACATAAGGAAATTTGAGGTTCTAATTTCTCACTTTACATTCAAGAGAACGAGATTGAAGAGCTCAGAAGGTGATTTCGATCAAGATCAAAGAAAAGTGATTGTTGAAGTGATTCCTAGGAAAAACCTAGTTTAGAAAAAAAGTATTTTATCTAGACATATCTTTGCAAGTTTGAATTATCAAATAGATACTCCACAAATTATTGATGTCAAGAATAGGCCACATCAACAATTTAAGAAACACTCTTACAAGGTAGTTGAGGTAGATCAAAAGGGCATATTTTCAAATGTGTCATATGGAGTTTTACATTGTGAGGACACTAGGGCTTACAATCACTCCCCAACTGATGACCTAGGAACAGATGAAATAAAATATTTGTACAACTTGAAGCTATTTGACTCTAGATTGAAATTGAAACCAGGATTCTGAACCCTAACGGAGAATAAATTCGATCAGTTTTCTAGGTTTACAGTGATAGAAAAATTTGAATGGACAAGATATGTTCTGAGCCTACTTCATGGGGAATTCATGTGGCTAACTCAGGCTTGGGCATTCAAGATCACTAAAGAGGAAATTCAAGATGTGGTTGGTCTATGAGAATTTGGAAATATTTGCGTACTAAAGTCTATCATGACAAACCTAGTCCATGATGCAATAGGAAAAAAATAGATAAGAGATGAATGATTGTAGGAGATATCATTGAACATGATGTGAGGTTTGCATCCATGGTGATAGGTTACAAGGTTTATCATTCCAACAGGGACAACTCTGATTATGCAAAAACAGTTTACACTAGCTGTTCAAGATGTTGAAGGAAGATAATGAGTATGATCATTTTGAAACTATGAGACTCCATCTAATTGTAAGATGAGGGAAATGTTGAACCAGATTAAATATATGACTCTTTCAACATCAAAAGAATGGAGTTCATCATATAAATGCAAATAGATAATAATCTAAAAAAAAAAATCATTAAAATAAATATCTACTCTATTTCCCTTCTATAATTATAAATCTTATAAATAATCTATTGCTCTCAATAGCACGATGCACAAGAAATGATGATGAACCAAGGATTTATTGATGAAAAATAATTTCCTTGATAGTTCCTAATTCTGGGGTTCACAAGTGAGAGGAAAATGTATTTTCATAATTTTCCTCATATGGGAGAATATATTGGCAGAAGGATGTGGGATAATAGAAGGTGGTTGGAGATGGTTGAGAAATTATTCATCCCACATTCCATAAGTGGTTGTAAATGGTGGAGTTGGAAGGAGATAAATAGGATAGATTTTGATAGAATAGAAATTGGGATTAAATGAGAATGAACTTAGTGAGAGTTGATGTAGATTAATAAATTAAAATGAAATGATTTAATGAATTAAAGAAAGGGGAAATGATTTAATGATATAATAGTAGAAAATAATAGTAATTAGTTAATTAAACAAGCAATAATGCCTATTTAACTAATAGAAGAAATTTTAGAAATATTGAGGACAGATTTATGTGTTTATATTTTACCCCTATTTGAGACAATATAGCATGTCGCGTTGTTTCAAAAAAAATTGATTTGCTGATATATACCCCAAAAATATCCTAGTAAGGATGATGATTAATCTGATATGCCCCCTTGAGAGATTGTGTGAGATATCCGAAGGACAATCTCTTGAAAGATTATAGGAAAAAATTTGATAATGATGTTGTGCAAGTTGATTAAGTTGAACAAATGATAAGAAGTTGTACATTTGATAGAAATTCACAACAGATAAGTGTAACTGACCAATTGATTGAAATGATCAGCATAGTTTCTAGATTTGTTGAGTTGATTAAGCTAATTAGGATATTTTATAGCCAATAGGACTGACATTGAGTCTGGTGCAGAATAAGCTAATGCATAATTGATTGATTGATTGATTGATCAAGGAGTATGAGATCACATTCTAATAAGTAAGTTGAATTTTATGAAATTAAAATTAAGAGGCATGTATCAATTAGATAAAGAAATTTATTGATCTCCAAGATGAGAAAGAAGACAAGAATGATGAAAGAAATAATGGAAGAACAAGGAATGAATGAAATGAAAGAGGTGAATTGAGGAAAAGTGAACTGAAAGAAAGAAGATGGAATAAAGAAATAAATGTGATGAAAGAAATGAGATGAAGATAACATGATGATGAGAAGAAGGAAATGAAATAAAGAATGTGATGAGATGAAAGTGATGAAATGAAATGATACAAAGAGAAATGTGATGATGAGAAGAAAGCGATGGGAATTCTCATGCTTTTAAGTTCTAATATCATCATTGAGCTTATTATAGCAATGAGATGAACTCATCTAGACATGGAAAGATCCAAATGAATCAACATACCCATTTAGTGGAAGAAAACACATCAAAAAGTTAAGGAGTTCCTTGGTTCACATGAGACCCATAGGTCTTCAATGATCTTAGACAATCCTGTCCTAAGATGATTCGTCATATTACTAAGGAAAAATCCACAAGGAGCAAACAAGTGAACATGCTCCATCCTCACTTTTCTAGTCAAAGACTTCTTGGAGATAAAATCTCTAGTCAGAGACATCCCAGAGAAGCTAAAAGACATGTTACCAAAGATTAAAAAAAATTAGAAATAATCAAAAAGATTCAAATCAAACAAATAGACATCATGTCACAGATCATGTGTTTGATTTGAACGACAGGTCAAGTTTCGAGAAGGATTCATCTTGTTTAAGGAAAGTAATTCATCATGATAATGTCTTATGAAGACACTAGATAGTTTGACAAAGATTGATGATCACATGACAATAAGCTAGTTTGATAGGTTGTTGATCGATTCTTGATTTGTAAAGTACAATGTTGTAATTTTAGGTTGGTCAAAATATTTGTCTTCAAGATAATTTATTACATTTTTTTGGATTTTATATTAAAAAAATTTATTTTTGAAGTGTTATGATTTTTTCAAATCTTTTCAAGATTCTTATGATTTTTCAGGTCTTTTTAAAAAATTTAGGATTTTCTCAAGACTTTTTAAGATTTTTAGGATTTTCTCAGGACTTTTTAAGATTTTTATGATTTAAAATGTTTTGTTTGATCACTAATTCTCAAGTATGATCATATGTGGTTGCCCATGTTGTCTAGCAAGGCGTAGGGCATTACGAGTCGATAAATGAAATGATGAGTCAAAATGCTGAAGTGAATGATGGATCTCAATCACAACATAGGGAAATGATATGTTGCAATGAAATGGCATGCGGTCCAAAGTAAGGGACATGTCAAGAACCTTTTGAAAATTTATTTTTGAATTTTATGTCCTTAGTTTTTTATCAAGACCAATGGGTCAATTTGGATAGAAAAAGAAAGATAAAAGGTGGTAAGGGATGATGGAGGAAGGAAAGGATAAAAAAAGGGATAGGGAGCAAGGGTGTGGATGAAGATAAGTAGAGAGGATGTGTGATACTCAGTAAGATCCTTAACCTTCTCAAGACCAAAGGTGGAAAAGACAATATGGATTAATATAGGGTGAATGAAAGATAATGAAGGAAAAGACCTCGATTTCTGTATTGCCTCAATTTTGATGGCACCTTGAAATTTGTGCCTGGTTGCATGGATGAGAGAGATAATAGCATTTTTTATGTTTTTTGCATGAAAAAATAAAAAAGAAAAAAAAATTGTTTTTGTTGTATGGGGCTCATCCCTTCTGCCGAGAAAAGAGCTTGCAGCCGAGCCTGGAGCTCATAGTCAAGCCCAGAGCTCGCATACAAGCTTGGAGCTCACCATCAAGCCTGGAGCTCGTAGTCGAGCCCAGAGCTCGCCGCTGAGCCTGGAGCTCGAAGCCGAGCCCAGAGCTCGTGCACCACCGTCACACCACCTCCACCAGCAGTGCCACCCTCTTCCTCAACCGTAGGGCCACCTTCACTTGTAGAGCCACCAGAGAGCCACCACACTCATTTTTGTGCCTTTTTAGGGGTACTATCTATTTTTTTTTCATAACTTGAGTAAATAGAGGCATTTTTTGCCAAACGAGATATCAACAGAAAGCTGGTTCCAAGGTTGATCTGATTTTTTAGGTTTGATTATCTGATTTTTCCGTCTTGCAGGGATTTTTGCCAGTCAAATTCAAGGTTCTAATTTGCACTTTAGTTTCCATATATTTCTCCTTTGGACTTCGGTTTTTGACTTCTGCATGGCATCAAAAAGTTGGTTATGTTCTCCTTCTTTTTCTATGGGTCTGACACCCAAAATTTTCTCCATGTATCTTTTATTCATTTTTTTTCCTTTACTATATTCTGGTGGATATCTTGTATGTTTCAGGTCATGGTATCTTTTCCTTTCTGGATATTGTATACATCTTTTTTTGTATCTTTTATTTTTTGCAAACGCAATGAGATAAAGTATCATCTGATGCATGCTTTGGATCCTGCACATTTTGTGTCTGATTGTACTCGCACTATATTATAAAGTGTCATGGGGGTTTTATGTTTGCCTTGTTTTCCATCTACCTTTTTCAAGTGAGTGTTCCTTCCATGACATTAGCCTCATGATGCGTGTCAAGAGAGTGATCCCTCCATGACACCATCCTTTGTATGTGTTTGTATGTTCTTCATCATGCAATGTTTCTAGGTAGTCTGACTCAGTGTACCTATCATGCCTCTCTTTGCTCAACATTATGGGGGGGGTATCTCTTGTTGGTTTTAATGCTTCCTTGGTTTGATGGAGTGATCTATGTATTCAGTATTTGTTCCTATGTACTAGGGGGTTGCAGTGATTGGGTACCTATGCATTTCGGTGAGATGGATCATTTACCATATGGACACTCTTTCGTGTGATCTCCAAGATGAGAAAGAAGAACAAGAATGATGAAAGAAATAATAGAAGAACAAGGGATGAATGAAATGAAAGAGGTGAATTGAGGAAAAGTTAACTGAAAGAAAGAAGATGTAATAAAGAAATAAATGTGATGAAAGAAATGAGATGAAGAGAACATGATGATGAGAAGAAGGAAATGAAATGAAGAATGAGATGAGATGAAAGCGATGAAATGAAATGATACAAAGAGAAATGTGATGATGAGAAGAAAGTGATGGGAATTCTTGTGCTTTTATGTTCTAATATCATCATTGAGATTATTATAGCAATGAGATGAACTCATCTACACATGGAAAGATCCAAATGAATCAACATACCCATTCTATGGAAGAAAACACATCAGACAGTTAAGGAATTCCCTGGTTCACATGAGACCCATGGTTCTTCAATGATCTTAGACAATCATGTCCTATGATGAGTCATCATATTACTAAGGAAAAATCCACAAGAAGCAAACAAGTGAACATGACCCATCCTCACTTTTCTAGTCAAAGACATCTTGGAGATAAAATCTCTAAAGACATGTTACCAAAGAAAAATCAGAAATAATCAAAAAGATTCAAATCAAACAAATAGAAATCATGTTACAGATCATGTATTTGATTTGATCGGAGGGTCAAGTTTCAAGAAGGATTCATCATGTTTAAGGAAAGTGATTGATCATGATAGTATCTTATGAAGACACTAGATAGTTTGACAAAGATTGATGATCACATGACAGTAAGCTCGTTTGATAGGTTGTATATCGATTCCTGATTTGTAAAGTACAATGTTGTAATTAGGTTGGTAAAAACATTTGTCTTCAAGATAATTTATTACATGTTTTTGGATTTTATATTAAAAACAATTTTTTTAAGTTTTATGATTTTTTCAAATCTTTTTAAGATTCTTATGATTTTTTAGGTCTTTTTAATATTTTTTAGAATTTTCTCAAGACTTTTTAAGATTTTTATGATTTTCTCAAGACTTTTTAAGATTTTTATGATTTAAAATGTTTTTTTTGATCACTAATTCTCAAGTATGATCATATGTGGTTGCCCATGTTGTCTGGCAAGGCGTAGGGCATTATGAGTCGATAAATGAAATGATGAGTCAAAAATGCCCAACTGAATGATGGAGAAAGTATATGTGATCCTCAAGGACTGTCTCATTATGATTACCCAAGCTAAGAGATTGAGATATCGAAACATAGGGAAATGATATGCTGCAATGAAATGGCATA
Source organism: Thuja plicata (assembly GCA_018584345.1). Lineage (NCBI taxonomy): Eukaryota > Viridiplantae > Streptophyta > Pinopsida > Cupressales > Cupressaceae > Thuja > Thuja plicata. The sequence goes on from MU227363.1 coordinate 809,331, forward strand.
CGATCCAAAGTAAGGGACATGTCAAGAACCTTTTGAAAATAATTTTTTGCATTTTATGTCCTTATTTTTTTATCAATACCAATAGGTCAATTTGGATAGAAAAAGAAAGATAAAAGGTGGTAAGGGATGATGGAGGAAGGAATGGATAAAATAAGGGATAGAGAGTGAGGGTGTGGATGAAGAGAACTAGATAGGATGAGTAATACTCAGTAAGATCCTTGATCTTGTCAATACCAAAGGTGGAAAAGACAATATGGATTAATATACGTTGAATGAAGGATAATTGAGGATATAAGATATAAAAAGAAATGGTAGATAGGATAGTATGCCTGAGCATTGCCCCAGTGTAGAGTGAAAAAGGATAATGGATTGCACATGATGCCCATTTGTCAAGATTTCATCATGGTACTTTCCCAAGGTTCCACCAAGGTATTTTTTACACATGGACGAATTTATTGTTCGAAGATTTTTGAGAATGTCTAAGATTGTTGATTAGACCTTATATATGTGTGTGTTGACATTAATATTTTGTCAGTGATGTCAACATACTATTGCTATTGAAGAAACTATTTTTTTTCAGTAGAGATGTTTTCAGTTGTTTAGGTGATATGTTGATGATCTTGTGTTGCGATCATATGTGATGGTTCAGATATGTCTACAGTTGATTCTGGTCAACTTACAGAGCTTCACATGATAGTTGGAGAGAGATATGATTGATTTATTACGTGGTAGTATTTTAGTGTTCTTAATGTTCAGGATCTCTCAAAGGTTGAATATTTTCTCCGGTATGGATCAGTTTGGTTGATTCAGTGGATGTGAAGTTGTTGGATGCTTTGGAACTTAATGTTGTTTCCTTAGCTAGTGGTGTTCATGATTCAGATTTTGGCTAGCTATCTTTTTGTTGTGACAGAGTTCAGTGTTCAGTGTTCATGATGAATAGTATAGAGATGAATCTGGATTTCAAGGCTGAGATGGTATAGATGTTTGAGATGCTTCTATTTCTATTTGATTGTGTTCTTGGATCATGTTATGGTCATGTTGATGATTCTTGGTGATCGCATTTGGTGATTTGGTGAGCATTTTGGTGCTTCTTCATTTAGGTCTTGCGAAACTTGGTGAAGTAACATGTTACAATTTGTGGTGTGAATTTGGTGATGTTGTTGCATGTTTGAGGATGGATTTTTGGGTCCTATCTAAGTCCTAGCCAACTTGATTTGGATCACATTGTTGTTTGAGCTTATTATTCATATTATTTATTTGAATAGGTCTTGGTTGACCTTGTTGTTGATTATTCATTGTAATATGTACAAATGGGAAATCATTTGTGATTGCAATGTGTGCGGTGAAAAGTATAAAGAGAGATGTTTTATTCTTCAACTAAGGCAAAACTTTACTTCATTGGAACTGTATTAGCATAGGAGATGTTGTAAGTCATTTCATTTGTATTAGAAATTTTGTCCATCCTTTGTAACTATTATCAGTGATTTATCAGTGAACCTGACTGAGGGCCAGATCATTGTATTGTGAGAAGTGTTCTCTAAGCAGTGGGCCTATGGATGCAAGTGCTTTTTTTTGTTCTTATTTTCTCTTAACTAGGTAGTACTTTTAGAAAAGTACATCTATCTTGTGGGTTTGACTCCCATCATGGTTTTCCAATAATTGGGTTTCCTCGTGAACAAATATGATGTGAGTTGTGTATTGTGGATCTTTCATTACTATTTATCTTTCATGTATGTAAGTGATTCAATTGTTAATGTTTCAATAGTTGTGACTACAACTGACTCACCGCCCCCTCTTAGTTGTGCTTGTCTTCTTTGGTCCTAACAACCAATATTAGAGCTAAGTCCTTTGGAAGAGCTTAATCACTTGAAGGAGATCCAACATGGAAAGCATTAGGAAATATATTCCAAAGTTTGATGGAACCAACTATCCAATATGGAAGGATCAGATGACTACTTATTTGATATGCATGGGAGATGAATATTGGGATATTATAGAGAAAGCTTATTACATTCCTAACGATCTAACTCTGGCTACTACTGATGAGAAGAAAAAATTCAAGGAAAACATGTTAGCAATGGAAGCTTTGATTAGTCCCCTATCACATACAAAATATACTCACCTCTATAGATTGAGGACAACACATGAGGTATGGACTAAACTAGAAACTATTTATGAAAGTGACAAGTATGTAAAGAAAGCTAAATTTCAGGGACTGAAAGCCAAGTATGAGGATATGAAGATGAGTGAAAGTGAAACTATCTCATCATATATTCAGAGAGTGAATTATCTATTTAGTTCAATCATATGTATTGGTGGTACATTGGAAGATAATGAAGTCATATACAAAGTTATGAGATCATTGCCTAAGTGTTACAGTGATAAATTTGTAGTTATTGAAGAATTTATGACTGTGAAATACATTACAAGAGAATCCCTGATGGGTAGACTATGTGCTTATGAGATAACCTCTCTTCCTATGGAACTTATGAAGGATGAGACTATATTAAAAGCTAGTGTTACCAAGCATGATTAGGGAGAGAGTTCTTCTAGAGTAATAGAAGACAACTACTATGCTAAGAATGGGAAGAGATCATGGAAAAGGAAAGAAAGATCGATGAACTTCAAGCCTTGATTGCAAAAAGGTTTCCTAAAGGCTCAGGTAAGTATGAAGGAAATTTATTTTTGAAATTTTTTTCTTGTAATAAGATTTTTCATATTTCATCTAGATGTCCAAATAAAGTCTCGAAGGAATCTAAGGTCAGATCTAAAAAAAATCATCCTAAGGGTCATAGAAATTTGTTTTACAAGAGTGGTTGTTGTTGCACAAAAAGATCGACATGTCAATGCTTGATACAACCACTAGACTTATATAATCCATAGGAGACGGTTAGTCCCTTGTCACAACTCTTGAGGGGAGCGTTGAAAATTTTTCCAACAATCTCCCCCTCAGTGTTACCTGAGGGGATTTGAACGTGTGACCAAGCTTTGACACCACTCATTACAAGTGTAGTTTTTGTTGCACCAAAAGATCAACCTAACAATGCTTGATACAACCATTAGACTTATAAAATCCACAAGAGGTGGTTATTCCTTCTCATGAATCTTGAGGAGAGCACTGACCATTTTTCCAACATTTTTTATGCTACTAAAGAAGGTGTGACTGATGATGAATCTGGTGCTAGTGATGAAGAGATTGTGTTTATTGATATTAAAGAAGATAATCCTAAGGAAGAGAAATCCTTTGTTTCACAATTTTCTTAAAAGAGATGAATGGGTCATTGATACTAGATGTTCACATCATATGACTGGTGATAACAATAATTTTGTGAAGCTTGAAGATTATGATGGTGGTTTTGTTAGGTTCGGTAACAACATGCCTTGCTTGATAAAAGGGAAAGGATTTATTACTCTTAATGGTAAAAATAGTATTGATGATGTTTTGTATGTTGAAGGATTAAGCCATAACTTGTTGAGTGTTGGACAGCTACTAGATAAGGGACACGAATTGGAATTCATTGGAGCATGCAAAATAATTGGAAGCAATGGAAAGTTGATTGTTGAGAATAAATTGGATTAGATTGTGATTGTTACAAATTGGAATGTTGAGAATAAATGTTTGATTGCAAAGGTTGATGACAATTGGTTATGGTATAGAATATTTTTTCATATAAAATTTGATAATATGGTTAAGGTTAGCACTACTAATGTTGTAAGAGATTTTCCTAAGTTGATGAAGCCTAACAATTTGTGCAAGGAATATCAATTGGGAAAGTTAACTAGATCTACTTTTAAGATTAAGACATATACTTCAAATGGATTGCTAGATTTGGTACATACAAATTTGTGTGGTCCTACAAAGACAAGAAGCTATTATGGTGACAAATATTTCACATTATTCATTGATGACTATTCAAGGATGATGTGGGTTACATTTTTAACAAAACAAATCAAAAGATTTTCATAAATTTCAAATATTCAAGATGATGGTTGAAACAAAGTTTGTACAGAGATTGAAGTGCATAAGATTGGATAGAGGAGGAGAATTTACATCTGGTGAATTTTATGTTTATTGCAAAGAACTTGGAATTAAGAGGCAGACTTCAGCTTCACAAACCCCATAATAGAATGGTGTTGCAGAGTGAAGGAACAAAGTTGTGCTAGACATAGCTAGAACCATGATGATAGAAGGAAATGTTATGCAGATCTACTGGAAAGAAGCAGTGGACACTATTATTTATACCTTGAACCAAGTAAAGATAAAGAAAGGAACCAATAAGACTCCTTATGAAATTTGGTACTGTCATATTCTTATAGTGAAATACATTAAAACTTTTGGAAGTAAATGTAATATCAAGAGAGATGAAGACATTGGAAAGTTTGATCCTAGGAGTGATGAAGGGATATTTGTTGGATATTCTACTAAGAGAAAAGCATATAAATGTTATAACTATAGACTAAAGAAAATTATTAAAAGTGCAAATATTAGAGTAGATGAGAATGTGCAAAGATCATAAAGAACTTGCAGGTATGACATAGCTAAAGAGAAAAATTAGATTGTGGAAGTACAAAATCAGAATCAGGATCAGAATATATAGGTTAAACCTATGGCTGATGAGGAGGATATTGTGACAAAAGGGTCTGCTACAAAGCCTATTATGAAGACTACACCGTATGTAAAGATTAATCATTCTGAAAATGTCATTATTGGTGACAAGAATAGAGGTGTTCAAACTAGAGGAAGAATTGCTATAGATGAAACATGTTTGCTATCTAGAGTTGATCCTAAAGATGTGAAAGAAGCTTGTAATGATAAGATTTAGATAAATGCTATGAGTGAATAACTTGATCAGAATGAAAAGAATAAGACTTGAATTCTTGTTCCCAAACCCATGAACAAGAATGTAATCAGAACTAAGTGGGTATTCAGGAACAAGTTGAATAAACATGGAAAAGTGGTTTGGAAGAAAGCTAGCTGGTGCACAAAGGGTATTCACAGATGGAAGGTATTGATTTTCAAGAGATATCATCCCTTGTAGCTAGAATTGAATTTGTTAGATTACTTCTTGCATATGTTGTTTACAAGAATTTCAAAGTTTATCAGATGGATGTCAAGTCTGCATTTTTGAATGGTGAATTAGAGGAAGATGTTTACATTGAACAACCTGATGGATTTCCACTAACCAATGAAGGATATATGGTTTGAAAATTGTGGAAATCATTTTATGGATTGAAGCAAGCCCCTAGAGATTGGTATGCTAGACTGGAGATGTACTTGATGAAGATTGGATTCAAAAAAGGTATAGATGACAATAATTTGTACTTCAAAGTAGTAAATCATAATATCTTTATTGTTGAAGTTTTTGTTGATGATATCATATTTGGTGGATAAGATGAATTGAGTAAAGAATTTTCTGATGAAATGCAAAAATAATTTGAGATGTCTATGATAGGTGAAATGAAATTCTTTCTCGGATTGCAAGTTACACAGTTGGATATAAAGGGAATTTTCATTACACAATCCAAGTATATCAGAGAGTTGTTGAAAAGGTTTGGTATAGAAGATTCAAAACTAGTACGTTGGAACTACTATGGTTACTGGTTGTAAATTGACTAAAGATGATGAATTCCCTTGTGCAAATCAAACAAGATATAGATCTATGATCAGTGGATTTTTATACTTAACTCAAACTAGACCTGATATAATGAATGGTGTTTGTATTGTGGCACGAATTCAAGCAGAACTGGAGGAATCACATGTTGTTGTCGTCAAAAGAATATTTAGATACTTGAAGAGAACAATTGAATATGGCTTGTCCTTCGGTAAGGACAATGATTTTACACTTTGTGCATATATAGATTTGAATTGGGCAGGAAAGTTTGACGAGACTAATCTCTTGGGTAAGAGACTAATCTCTTGGACAAGAAGCACGATTGTATTTCACAATCTATTGATGAGGTTGAGTATGTTGATGTTTCTATTAATTGCACTCAAGTTGCTTGGATGAAGCAAATGGTGAAATATTTGAGGATAACATTGATGAACCTATTCTAATTTACTGTGATAAATCAAGTGCTATAAATATTTCAAAGAACCCTATGCAACATTCAAAGACAAAGCATATTTTTATTAATTATCATCTCTTGAGGGATAGAGTTAGTGAAAAGGAAGTAAGATTTGAGTATGTATCTACTAAGGCATAGATTGTTGATATTTCTACAAAGCCTTTGTCGAAGGATAAATTTGAATATCTCATAGATAAGCTTGGGGTGATAACCCCTCCCAATTAGATCAAATGATGTAAGGATGGCATCAGCCTAGAATATTATCATAATATCATTCTCTAGATTGATGATTAGGGGACTACTCCTTAGGTGGAGTAGTCTTGAGGATCTTATTTATCAATATATTAAAGTTTCAACAGCCTTTTTAGGTGAGTTTAGTTTTGATGCAAGGACGGTTAATACTTAGCACCTAGGGCACTCCCAAGTACCAAACCAGCTTGCAAATACACAACATGGAAGAAACAACACAAGAAGAAGAGAAGAAATAACAGATATCTTTTATTCATTGATCAAACCCATTACATGCCAGGCTACAAGGCCTTCCCGACTTTAGCCATATACATTCAAATGAATTACAGAGTGATCTTCATACATGTGAGGTCACAAAACTGCCTTCAAATGCTAATCTTCAATCCTCTATCTCTAGTTGATCTCTACTGCTACTGACTTGATGCCCTAAGCTAAGAACAAGAAAGAAAATATATACAAGAGCCCACTAAAGAGGTCGGCACTCAAATCCCTAAGTGAGACCCAAATTTAGATCCACACAAATCCTAATGAGAGACCCCACATTAATTACGCTATGGAAATTAAATGTAGAAGTCGGCCACATCAGGACAAACAAGTCGAGAAGAACATCACCGAGCAACAACAATCACTCAATAAGAAGATACCCAAGAAATAGGGATAGATCGGTAAGAAAATAACTAAGCCACAGAAAACCAACTCGGTGAAAGCAACACCAAGCAGCCAAAGAACACCGAGACCCGTCTGTAAAGCAAGACAGAAAGGATACCTAAGCAACAGGGTAACTAAGCACTTCACTGAGAAGTCTTCAAACAAGCTAAAGAATAAAAGTAAACATATTTTTGGTTGAGCAAGATTTCCAAGGACCCAAGATGCTCCTGCATCAGACACCTGGGGTTAAAAGAAATGATTCCCCGAATCATGTATTTGTAACACCCCAAAATTGGCATCTTGCAACCCTAACCAATTTTGTTGCATTTGTCATTCTTCTAAATCATCAAAGTCCTATTGTACTAGGCAATTCTAAGTTTTTATTGACTCTGCTCGACCTAAGTGTCAAATACAGAAAATCCTAAATCTACATTAATCATACATTATATTTAATTTCTAAATATCTATTGGCTAAACAAACCCTATGATTGAATTAATTTAATTATAAATTCCTAGCACTTTAATTAAATTAAATTCACCCCTTTTAGCTAAAACAC